>RDRW01000497.1:0-178979 GCA_007896445.1 Puccinia hordei
TCCTAACAATATCTGTGGTAGTTACTCACATCCAAACCTTATCTGCAATGGATTGAATAACCAGGTCAATGGCACAGTCACTGTGCATATGACTCAGTGACTGATAAAAACACAACATGTGAAACAGGGGTGGAGTTAGAAATGCCAGCTTTGTTGGGTCATGCGGCATGTTCAAACTGCAGTAGTTTTGATTCAGTTTTCTTTGAAGTGATCTGCCATAAAGTTATTAAAAAGTACAGGTGGTGTGCACCTGAATTAGCCCCAACCTTTGAGAGAAATTTCAAAAACACTACTTTTATTAGAATCCATACCCAATGTCAACCTGAGGAAAACAAAAGTTGACCTTCACTTCAATTTACAAATTGGTTCCTTACCTGACTGTAATTATTGCCCAACAGCAAGGCTTTTACTCTATAAAATGAAATCATTTGACATTCAAATCATTTTTCCCCATAAACCCATACAGGAAATCTACCAATATTTGTATTACTGGCTGGAAACTCCACACCCACCCAAGTCAATATTGTTGATTTGAAGAAAGTTGCCATTAATTTCCTTAAATTTCTTCCCCATGCTACTGATTATGCCACGTCATGAATGTGATTCCAGACAAAGCTTGAAGTTTCAAACATCTCTCATCCTTAAGCTCTTGGAAGGACATCTGCTAAATCATAGAGGAGTTCCTTGATTTAGTAGAAGTCTTTCCGATTCTGAATCTGGAGTTCCAGATTCCGGAATCTGGGCCTGAATCCAGTGGAATTTGGATTTTCTACTTGGTCCAGATTTGGATCTGGAAGGAGTTTCCTCCAGCTCGAGTGGATGGCCTCCAATAGATCTGACCTGTTTTAGTTTAGCTGACATTAATATATTGTAAATAGTTGCAGGTAGTAATGTTTGAATCTTAAATGTCTCCATATTTTGTTTAGTTGGCAATGGTTTGGCATTATGTACTCGTGAGTGGGACTGGTTACAAGGTGAGCCTCGGTTGTGACGTGTCCCAGATTCCAGCAATACCACCCCGCCACGTATCGACCACCAACCAACCAGAAAATACCAACCAACCAACCAAACCACATCTCTCTCCAACAACAACAAAACGACACACGCACGCACACACAGGCCAGATTTTGACGAGTCTATCTACTACTCATGCACACGATCGCACAACGGATCAATGCCGTCTCGTTCGTGCTACCCACATGAATCAGATAAAAATTACAATTTCTCACCTAAAGCTATTATTTTTTAGGGCGGTGGCAACGACGACGATCATCTTCTTGGTCGCTGGGATTGCGCTGATAGGCTTGTTTGAGAAACCAGTGTTTGAGCCGGCTCGTGTCGAAATCTCCGATGTCGAAGTGTTTGTCTACTCTCTCTTCATCTTTCGTTTCGAAAGCGCATATCTAAAAAAAACGCTCGCTTTGTCGTATAAAATACAGATTATGGGGGCATGATAGGAGAGATCACTTCGATCGAAGAGACCGTGAATGGACCAATTTCCGGTTTGCAGTCGAAGCAGGTAAGCTATACAAATCCGCAATCACCAGAAGAGAGACAACGGCGACCTGGAGGAGAAACAGACAAACGTGACTGACTGAACTTATTCTTGAACAACGACAAAAAACAAAAACAAAAAAGACCTACGGCCTATCTTCCGATACAACACTAAGCAAATCTTCGTCTACTTGGTAGCCAATTACTCCACCCCAGAGTTCCCGTCGAACGAACGAAGTAATGCTATGGGACCGGATCATCAGGAATGCGCGGGATGCGAAGATCAACTTAAGTGGGGCGCGTAACAAGTATGCATTCAAGCATATCGGCGGATCGTTCAAGTTGAGTATCATAGATAAACCCACTCTTCTCTCTTGACAATCCACATCGGCTGACTCATTCTGACACTCATTTTTGTTGCCGCGGGTTGCGTTTCAAGAGAGGTTAATGCCACTTATACCTTGCATTATAATCTCATGCCTAAAGTCGGCGCTCTTACCTGGGGCATCGCCGGTCAAACTAAGGCTTCCGTTCCCTTCCTCCCGTCAACTATCGCAAACCTCTCAACCGTTAACCCCCCTCCCCCCTCGCCAGAAACAGCCCCTGTCATCCTTTCTTTTAGTTCTAGTTTTTTTTTTCTTTCTTTCTTTCTTTCTTATGTTTCAAAGTCAATCGACGAAAAGTTTATTTTTTTTTAAAAAAAGAAAGATGATTGTCAGTTTAAATACATGCGAGAAAATCCATCCACATCCATATTTTGCTTGATCATTCTGTTATTTTACATTCTAGAATCTTAGCATCACTTGATAGCTGTAAGAATAAGCAAAACAGAGAAATTTGTTTTTCCTTTTGTTTTGCATTACTTGGTCTAACTCTCTCCACCTCCCCCCCTCTCTCTGGCTCTCTAGCTTTCTGACTCTCTGACTCTCTCTCTCTCTTTCTCTGCTATCAAAATCATTTTTCTTCTTCATTATTAGAAAAGAAGGAATGTCTAACTCTTTGTTTTGAAAATACATCACAAATGAGTAACCTTCTCATAATAAAGTTGAAAGTGAAGAAAAGCACTCAAGTGCCCTCCTCCCTCACTCACCCTGTCTAACAAATGGGTTCCTTCAGAGGTTGTGAAAATGCTTGCTCAGGCTCAAGAAATTATTTCATTATTGACTTCTAAACTCTTCATCAAGAGTATCCATCACCAGATCTACTAGTTACTAGATATCTTCTGATGGACTTGTCTCATCAGCTAAAGTATGGAGCACACATCCTTTAATAAAACTGCGCATAGCATGCAAACTTGGGAGCTATGGAAGTACAATGTGCATTGTATCCCTAACTAAATAAGTCCCTCTTGCTGCAAGTCAAACTGCTTCAACTGTTGCTTCCAAGATCATGAACTTCAATTTTTTTTTTTTTTGCAGTCTTGGATCCCTCTTGAAGTCTGTTTTTGTGGTTGATGTTTTTTCTGCTGCATCCTGTGTTATACATTGCAAAGACAAGTAGAAATTCTCACCCAAACTTGTGAATTATGAGAAGCCAGGACTTGATCATTTCATGTCCATGCCAGGGGCACACTACCCCATAATTGTGAATTTTCTCATACAACACCCAATGGTGGGATGTTTGGGCGCCACACCAAGGTTGCCTGCCAGTGCACCAGGTCTTGGTGCTCTGGGTGGGGCTGATTCCCCCCTTTGGATTGGTGTTTATCCCACACACCAAAATGTGTTGGCATGCATGCTTTGGCTGACCTATGAGAGAATTAAATCTCCCACTGGCCATATTCCATACACTCTATGGTCTATGGCAGTTTACACTCTGATAAGCCACAGCTGTATGACAATAAATTGGTGTGCCACTGTTAAACCAATCAATAGCCATGCTAAGGAAAAAGCTTAAACTGCTATTTGTTTTCTTCTGTTAGTTTTATCATGAGGCTCTCCCCCTTTTTGGTTTGACTGAGTCCTGACTTGTTGGAAGTATGGCTGATGTGATCTTCTGAGATAATGTGTCTGTGAAAGAAAACAAATGACAGTCAGTGCTATGTGCTTTTATTGTGACTCAACAAGGAAAAAAAATTGCCTCTTCCTATTTTTCAGCCTTAGATTCATCACATCTGACCTAAAGTCTGCCTTGTTCCCATTTTCTGTATATTTAATTAAAAATTGCTTTAGATCTTTTCATCCTTAAACGTAATCTTTTTTTTTGAATCCATGTTCTTTTTCCTCATAAAATTTTAACCATAGTGCTCACTGAACACTTTGTAATCACTCAAATCCTTCACATAGTAATTAAGTAATGAATTCTGAACTACAGATGGCGAGGCAATTGAAAAAAGACCAGCCAAGCACATGTACATATGCAACATGAAATAATCAAACTGTGATTTTTTTTTTGTAGTTGGTGTATCCCCCATTGAAAGCAGGGTACACAGACTTCAGACACCCAAAACCACTACCACAGAAACCCATGGATTCATCAAGTTACAGCTTGCCACTCTAACCAAAAAGCGCCTCTGTCACCAAATACTTCAAGTATTACCAGTCAGCCCCCTTTTTGAACCTTTGTTATCTGACAGTAGTCTGTCTCTGTATCCCCCTCCTTTTCACTCTTCCCACTTCCCCTTTTCTCTGTAATCAATCAAAGATCAATATCAAATCTAAAAATCTACAAATTATAATCTTCAACAGGTTAACCTCTTCCAACCTTGACCACCTGTCTGAAAAAGGAGGTATACAAGGGAGTAAGGTTATCTGCCAAAATTTTGTAGATCAGGGGATGAAAGAAATTAGAGAGATGTGGGAATGGTGAGTGTAATATATTGTATAGCAGAAGTGGTAGTAGGACTAGGTAAGTTCTACTATGAGTAGCCTTTATGATGATTATTGAGAGAAAGGTGATGGCTCTATACAGTGTAGGGTAGGTCCAAATGTAGTAAGGGCATATGGTACACTACATCCATATTCAGATGTTTTAAAGGAGATTAGTGTACAGTAGATATCAGTCACCAAGATATTACTAGGTAATACTTGAAACTGCAAGCTTGAATAATTATAATTATTCTTTATTTTACTTTGATAATTCTGAACAAAGTAGAATTGAGACATGATAATTTCAACCAAATGTCTCATAATCTAACAGTTAAGAGCAAACTGAGAGATAAAACCTGAAAAGAAGGGTCTGAGTTCAAGCTGCACTCATAACCAAGGATCAAGATTTTATTTGGGGGTATCAAATGTGAACAGATCCACAATTATCTAATCAACTGGGTTCAAAGTACCACAATTTTTAAAAACCATGTATATCAATAGAAAGATTCAAAATTCTCAGAAGTGAAATGTTGTTGAAACCTAATTCACTGGTTTTAATTGTGGATTTGGTCATATTTGACACCCCGGGTATCCAAGCTTTTTAATAATGGTGGATTTTCAAAACCAGTTGATTGGATAATGGTGGATTTAGTCATATTTGATACCCTCTATTATACATATTATTTATGGGAGAAAATCATTGATATTAGGTGGTATAAAGTCTGACCAAATACACTTTTAAAACCAGGAATTTATCCAAATATTATAATTTTTCTCACCAGTGGGTTTCAAAAATTGGTAGTTACAGGACTACCATGATGTTAAAATTATGGATTTTTTTCAAACCAGTCAATTAAATAATTGTATATTTGGTCATATTTGATACACCTAAATAAATATATCAATTGATCTATTATCAAGTAATACTGATATCATAATAGGGGGTATCAAATATGACCAAATCCACAATTAAAACCAGTGAATTAGGATTTTCCACAAAATTTCACTTTTGAGAGTTCTGAATCATTATATATATATATCCATGGTTTGTAAAAATGGTGGATTTTCAAACCAGTTGATTAGATAATGGTGGATTTGGTCATATTTGATACCCCCTAATGTTGTAATTAATTTTCACACATTTCAGTAGTGGAAGTAGTGTGAGTATAATATATGCACTTCATTATATAATATCAAATATTTTTTTTTTTTATAAATTTAATGTTCCACTATTGGATTTTGGCAGACTTGTGAAGACTCACAACCAACCATCTCAATGAACCCAAACCAATCCCTTAATCCATTTTCAATCACCCTAATGGCCAGATCTTCTCCAAATCACCCCTCTCAAGAAACTCAAAGAATTTAGGATGAGTTCAGCTTTAACACAGGTGGAGGTGCTTGATCAATTTATTCTCTCATTTTTATTTCATTAAATTTCTTTGGTATCTTCCTTTCAGTTTATTGACACTTCTCATTTCTTCCAGGCTTGCTTTTTACTGTCTATTATCTCCATAGATATTCTTAGAAGTTTCTTCCTGTGGTTTTGTGAGCATTAGATTATAAGAAGGTACTATTGATAACAAGATTTTTTCCTTTCTTTATTATCTTGAATCTATCTTTTCACTCACTATTCTTTCTACTCTATGTTTTTTCAAGAACTTTACTACTATTAGCATTTACAATCCAGTTGCAATAAATTGATTTGAACTCAAACACCTGCAACTTATAGTATTTTAAGTTGAATTAATTAATATATATATATATATATATAATTCATTACTATGTGTACTGATGAATTCAATAAATGTGCAGAAATAAAGATGGTAGTTCAAAATGAATGTCATTAATAATAATAATACTTGTGGTTAATTGGTACATGTTAGGTTCTGTGATATGTTACCTGCATGGAGATGCAGGCTGCAAACCCCTTTTTTAGCAAGCTGCACTCCTGTAGATAGGTGTGAAGATTCCATGCCCATCAAAGATAGATGTGCAAGATTAGCTTTCAAGTTGCATTCCCCTGCAGGAGAGGTGTGCAAGTTGGAAGCCTCTCCCCAGGCATACTGACAGCTGCTGGCTGGGGGGAGTGCCCTCTGGCTGAAGAGTTTGTATAAAATCTTCAGTCAGAAGGGCCTTTGACTGAAAAGGCCATCCAATCTCTTCAGAAAGAAAGGATCCTCTCTGACTGAACAGGTCCTACCCCCTCTTCAGTCACACTTCCAGAACCATTGCCTTTGTTGGATTCAAAACCAAGTCAAAAATTGGTTGATCTCAACCAATGTAATACAAACCCAAGGGGGGTGCCTTGGGTTTATATTTAATTGCTTGACAGGGACCTGGATTTTTTAGCCTCCTATTGAATTTCTGTGTCACATCAATATTAGTTTTTGGGGAAATTTCAGGCCTTCAATGAATCACTTTGACCATGTTGTAGACATTTCATGATCATATTTTGTAATTTTTTTACCCAATTGGGCCACATAAATTTTCAAGAAGGGCCTTGAAAATTGGGGAAATGTGTGTTTTTTAAATATGTATTCACTGCAAGAAAAATTAGCTCAACTTAAAGAACCTCAATGAATTGCTCAGAAATTTAAAGCCAAAACTAACAAAACACAAAATATTTTAGATATAGTAAACAATTTATGAGAAAGAAAATAATAATACCAAAGTAGAAGAATAAAATCTTAGAGGACAACTAGTAATAAGAGTTGGACAAGTAACTGAAGAGATAAGCACAGGAATAAAGATGAAATATTAGTTAACTGTAAAATGATGATGAAGAAGAGTGACGATGATGTTCACTTCTCACCAAGTTGAGATTAGCCCAAGACCTTCAAAGAGCTTTTAAGATAAATAAGATGGAGGTTGATGTAGTTTATCAATAAGGTGAGAGCTTTGGAAAGATCACAAGATTGAAGTTGGTTTGAGTAGATTTGAGTAGATGGGGAGTAGATTAGAATGATAGATGCCATGAAGATAAGACAAGGATGAGATGAGGAAGGGAAGTGGATAGATGTGATCAGTACAAGATTATGAAGGATGAGATGAGGAAGGGAAGCAAATATATGTGATGAGTACAAGATGAGGACTGGAAGTGGAGATAGGGAAGGAAAAGTTGAAGTAATGGTTATAAGGAATAGATAGGATGTAAGAAGGGAAATGGAAAGTGGAAGTAATGGAGAAAGAGGATGAATTGAGTTATCAGAGATTCTGAAGGATGAGAAGAATGATTAAATAGATTTCTGATAAGATTTGAAGTATGAATTGAAGCCTTGAATTGAAGCATTGCCGGTGAGAAAAGGAGGAAAAAGGTCAAGTTTCAACACAACTAGCACCCATTGAAATTCAGGATCCTTCAGCCAAGCTTCCAAGTTCTGTTATAAATCCCCTCAATGAGACAGGGTGATTATTTGTTTTGGCATTTTAACTGTGCATTTAAGCTTTGTTGAAGTAACTATTGAGAATGGTTCAATTTGCACCAGAAGCTTCCTCAGAGCATGTGCATGAAGACTAGGGGCAATTGCTTTGGTTTTTCTTACAGTGATTACTTAGGTCACTAAGCCTCTTATCTGATAATAAATACTCACAGTATTTTTATTTGTAAAAAGCTCATTTACATGTACTGTAACAGGTGTAATTATGTTACAGAAGCAATATCTGTAGAATGCTAATCTACTATGACAAGGATTGTCATTTATGAGGTACTTTGGATGGAGATTATTTCAGTTTTAGATTCAGAATGGGTAATAATATTTTGATTTTTATTCTTTTTATTTATTTATTTATGGTAAAGTAACAGTGTCTCTATCTATTTTTCATGCATTTTTTATTGTTCATTATTTTGTTCTAGTAGCTCTGGGGTAGCAAATGTGCAGGCACTCTGGCCTCCCCAGTTGGGATCCGTCAATGTTTTGATGCAATCCGGTTTGATCACTGGCTACCAAAATAGGAGGGAGTTTGAGATGAGATGAGCATTGCAGATATGGGATGAGATACTCAAGAGCAGACCAATGTGTATTATCAGGAGAAAATGTTGTAAGTGATTGATAATAATCAAAATTTGGATAATTAATAGAATTCTTTCCCTGGAAAAAATTGAAACAGACACAAAACCAGATGTAAGAACTTTGTTAAGAAGACAATTCAAGAAACAGGACTTTAAGAGTAGAAAACAAGATTATGTTTTTTACCTAAATACAGAAGCCATAGTATGTAATTAGATAGGGCATTAATAAAAAAACTCCCGGTTTTTTCCGCGTTTACACCCGGTTTTACGCAGTGGCAACATAAATTTTGCTGCGCAGTACACCCGGTTTTCCGCGTTTACACCCGGTTTTTTTATTTAATTTTTTGTGGGCGGATTTTCATTGTTTTTCAAAATTTTAAATTTGTTTATTATAATTTCAGGGGTGTAGAACTTTATGGTATTTTTTATTTTCCAAAAAAACAACGGCTTCTATTTTGTTTTGCCCATACACCTGGTTTTTTCAAAAAAAATCCCCACAGCTCAATTTTTAGGATTTCTCATAATTTTAAATACTTTTAAAAAACTTTAAGGGGTGTAGAATTTAATGTGACAAACACTTTATTTTTAAAATTACTGGTTGTTTTCTTATGATTTTTGGACAGAATTTATTTCTAAACACCTTCACACCTGTCTTTCAAGATATTTGGGAGTTTTTAAATGGATTCATACACTTTAGGGGGTGGATAATTCATTGGAAACAAATACTGATTATAAAGTGAACTCGTTATCAGATTTCATGACAAAGAAATGGAAATATAATGATACACAGAGGTATGGTACATTGTATGATGCTTTGGAGTGTTACATTTAAGATAATTTTTACACATTACATATGGGTTCAGGAATGTAATTCAGGCATAGATTCACCATTTTTAAGCATTTTCTAGTTGTTATCAGTAGTGTTTATAACAATTTCTCTTTCTTATACTTATTATTTGTGTGTGCATTCTTAGTCTGTAATAATGTATCTTTGTTGTTTATTACATTTATTATTTATTAATAAATTATTACCTTGCAATTATGTCTCTTGATTTTTATTTTATTCATTTCATTTATTCTATTTATTTTATTTTATTTTATTTATTTTGTTTTATTTTGTTTATTTTGTTTATTTTACTTTTTTTACTTATTTATTCTATTTGTTTTAAATGAGATTTTGAATGAGGATGATTGGGGAAGTTGCGCCCATCAAATGCTGCCCTCCATAATTTTATTTTATTTTGTTTTGTTTATTTTACTTGTTTTACTTATTTATTTTATTTGTTTTAAATAAAATATTGAATGAGGATGATTGGGGTGGTCACACACATCAAATGCCGCCCTCCATATGCTATTTGCATGAAAATTAAAAAAAATTGGGTGCCTGCGCCAAAAACCGGGTGCACCGCGCAGCCGCAGCTGCGCAGAAAACTGGGTGTAAACGCGGAAAAACCGGGTTTTTTTATTAATGCCGATTAGATAAGTACATAACCTAACCTTGTGAGACTTAGACTGTTAAACCTATTTACAGGTATATAGTCTAAGATACTCTGCACCCAACCTGCAGTCTTTTTCCTCCTCAAGACTGGAGATTGGATTATCAATATGCGGAGGTCAACTTTCTGTCTGCAACCACAAAGTCACCACCCCGCAAATGTGTTGCGTCAAACCCGCCAATGTGTCTTCCCCCTATTTTTCATACAACCTCCTCTCTAACAGAAAGTTTTTGTTATTTTCCGTTCTTTGAAGCAGCCATGCTTCCCCCCATTTGCCCCCCAACCCTACCAGACGCGACACTGAGTCGCCGATGGACAAAATTGTAATGGGTGACGCGCCTGAAACTACGGTGCCGCCACAACCCACCTCCAGACCCCCATCATCTGGCCTTCAAACCCTTCTGGAGATGATTCTGAAGAATACCACCAACTGTGATGACTCTGGAGCCGTCAAGATCAACCCAGGACTTGTTGATGTCATTCTCTGCCTGTCAGCGGAAACTGAAAGATTTGTTTGCCGCCTGGAGAACACGGTGGATTGTGTAGCCAATTTGGAGCGCGCCATCTCAGCCGGTAAACCTCAACCAATAAAGAGCAAGAAATACTTTGCAATGGCCGCGTCCACAAAAGAAAATGTCCAGATGCCACTATCCAGACCCCCCCCCCCCCCCAAATGCAGTCCTTGCTTTGATGAAGCCCAAACAGGTGATTCATTTGGATCCAAGTGACATGTTGTTTAAGGACACCCCCAGTGGCTACCTTGTTCAGAAAGCAAACGAGGCCCTCCTGAAGTTAGACGCCAAAGTCAGTGGCAAAGCTGTAGCAATTTGTGGTGCAAGCATCCTCCTGTCTGGAGACGTCTCCTTCTACATCAAGAACCAAGAGCACCAGAAATGGTTCTCAACCAACAAGAATTTATGGTCTAAGGAAGTTCATCCAGACCTTGCCGCCTCCCCTAGCACATATTTGGTCATGGTGCATGGCATCCCTAAATCCTTTGACATATCTCAACTGGCAAACCTAGCCAAATTGGCTTCTGAAAACAATTTCCAGGCATTGGATCTGGCTCAAGCTCCGTTGATGGGCTCCAATGAAATTTCCCCCAAAAAAGCGGGGTCTTTAGTCCTGTCCTTCACCAACAAAGAACTAGCCCATTGCGTGGAGAAATTGGGTATTTTCCTCAATTACAATTTTCATCAAATGGCCAAATTCAAACCCAGGCGGCCGCAATGTTTTGAGTGCTCACGCATGGGTCATTTTGGGTGTTGGTGCCAAGAAGCTGCCTGATGTCCCAAGTGTGCCGGCTCTCATTCAACAAATGAATGCCCTGAGGGACTTGGAGGCCTGAAATTGTGTATCCCGTGCAAGGAGGGGATCAAGAACAAGTTCCAAGGCGTCTCTGAAGTGAACCTGTCAGCCTTAGAGACAATAAGTATGTCCTAAACCTACAGTTAGCCAATAATTATTGCCCTAAAGAATTCAAATAAAACCAAAGGCCCTTAGAAAAAGGGAAATAGAGCCTTGTAGCTTATGTAATAATGGATAACCCATAATAAACAAAACACATACCTTATAATATGTGAAACTTATAGGATAATTACCTTATCCTTGGAAAGATAAGGATTATAGTCTAAAGGGAAGACATAACCCATAGAAGATACTGTAACACATATTATGACAGTACAAATGAATGGTTTCTACTTTGAGACTAGTGGCTATTCCAGATTGAGAATGCCAAGCCACTAGCTTCCACACTAAGCCCCAAACACCATGTGCCAGACTAATTACAGGACACATGGTCTACGTACAGCTTAAGCCCACATGGTAATTCAACAAGGAGGTTGAGAATTGCATATGTACTTATACAGGCACTAAAAGCACCCATCCAAGTACTATTTAAGGAAGTACTCTAAGCTGATGGAAAGAAAACATACATAAACACACCCATTACTGCCTTCTTGGTTTTTCACCCAGATTTCTAAGTCACCAATTAGAATTACATTCTTATTATTGCCTTACAAGTCTTTGAAGTAACCAACCAGCCAGTATTCTGTTTATCAGCACCATTTCCTCCCTTATATCACCAACAATCCATCCCCTTAAACAAAGGAACCAAATCTGTCCTCCTCTTTTGGTTAAACAAACCCAACTACCCTTAAAGTGCTTTATTGCAGACCTATATTCTAGGTTGGAGGTTGTCCCTTGGCAACTTAGCTCCTTTTATCATAAAGTTGAGCTTGAGTTCAACATACTCCTTTTTTTAGCTTCTACAAAGCTTTTTTCCTTGTGTCCTGTTGTCACATAAGAGACCCAGGCTCACAGAACCACACACCCTTTGATCAACTGTGCCCTTACAAGAAGGCATGGCTTGAAAAGCACCAAGTATTATCCTCATCATAAATACACCTTCTGCAAACCCAGACATTTCTCAACATGAATCCCCCCCAGATTTTCCAACCTCAGTTCCAACTCTTTTTAACAGCCTTCTTTCTTCTGGCATCCCAACTGACCAACCTAAGGACTCTCTCTCAATTTTCCAACTTAATTGTCACGTCTCCAAATACGTCACGCTCAGCTTACTTAACTCAAATTTCTCATTTGATATTCTTGTCCTTCAGGAGCTGTGGATTAATCCTTTTGATTTATGCCCCCCTCAAAATTCAACTTGGCGCGCGTACACGGCCATGAACACATCCCAATGGTGTGGCATCAGCAACACAAGACAGTGATATACGTCAAGGCCTAAATCCCCTCCCAATCCGTAAAGCTTCTCAAGGGTGGCTCCAAAAACCTTTTGGCTTTGGAGATTGCTCCACAAATAGGGAAATAATTCCTTTTAATAAACATCCACAACCCCCCTCCCTCCTTCTTATCAATTGAACTGCTGCACAATTTGCTGACTGAATTCTATTCTTGACAGGTACCAGTATTCCTTTGTATGGATGCCAATGTTCACCATTGGCATTGGAACCCACCAGGCTGTAGGAAACAGGATAAGGTAGCTGATCATCTTCTAAGTTTCCTATCTTGTCTTGGCTTTTGCGTTGTCTCTCCTAAACATTTCCCCACTTTCTACTCATCTAAGGGGAAGGGATCTACAATTGACCTCATCTGGGCAAATTTCTTAGGCTCAATTAGTCCACCACTCAGATTTCTCCAATGAAAACCTTGGGTCCAACCACCAAGCTTTACACCTCCACCTGAAAATCAAGAAGCCTACCCTGTTGTATTGTTGGAGTTCCCTCAACTGGAAGAGATTGGACAAGTCCAGCTTAACCCCGCACTTTGCTAAGTTCCCTCCACCCTCCTTTCTCACTATGAACAACCTCAATGACCAAGCAAAAGCCTTGACGGCCGCTGCTATATCTGTGCAGGAAGCCTTAGGCCGCAAGGTGCGAGTAAACCCCGACAGAAGCAAGCTGTGGTGGTGTAAGGCAACACTGGACCCAGTTTTACGGACACGGAACCAGGCACAGAGATGGATGATCCTAGCTAAGTTTCCTGAATTGATTGAATGCTATAAGCAATGGAACAAGTATTTTCTTACGTTAGTGCAATCCCTCAAGCAGTGTAACTGGCAAAAACTGCTGGAGTATCCCAAGGAGGGGACCTCTACCAAGTCCTTTGGTTTACAAAGCAATCAGCGGGCGGAGATTGCCTCCCCTTAAGGAATCCCTCTGGCGTCATCATCCATGACAAGGAAAAACAAGCTATGTTGCTCTTCAAGGGAACATCTATATCCAATGTACAAATTGACACAGATGAAATCAGATTGGATCTTGACTGCAGTTTCTTGAGCTATCCAAAAATTACCGTTGTGGAGGTTTTGAATGCCATAAGAAGAATTCAACCCAAGAAGGCTCCAGGGATTGAAGGAATCATCAATTAATTCATCAAGTCTTTTGCTTCCCACCTATCTACATCATTTGTTACATTGTTTAACAAAATTATTGTTCATAGCTGGTTCCCCTCGTCATGGAAAGTGGCGGTGACAACAATCATTTGCAAACAGGGAAAACCAGATTACAGGCCTCTTTCTGGACGTCAAATTGGCCTATCCCTCTGTTCATTTGGCAAGACTGGTTCACTACCTTTTCCAACTTAAGTGCCCTACATACCTGACATTATTGATCATAGATTTTCTTAGAGACAGATCTACAACAATCAAATTAGGCAACTTCATCTCCAAGGCCTTCAACATCAACATTGGACTCCTGCAGGGCTCCCCTTTATCTGTGAGCCATGGTCTCTTATGTGACTGCAGGACACAAGTAAATGGCATTATAAAGGCAGATAATTAAGAGTATTATGTAACTCTGGACTCCACTTCTAGAAAAAAAGGAGTAATTTGTCTAAGGAAAACCTCCAACCTAAATATAGGTCTGCAAAGATGCTATTTAAGGGTAAGAGGGTTTGTTTAACCAATAAAGGAGGACAGATTTTCTTCCTTTGTTTAAGGGTAATGGTTGGTGGAATAATGATGTAAGAAATGGTTCAGGATAAACAAGCTACTAGCTAGAAGGTTACTTCAAGGATTTACTAAGGCATTGCTAAGAATGTAATTCTGGGTGATGGCTTAGAAATATGTGTGAAAAACCAAAAAGGTAGTAAATGGGTATGTTTATGTATGACTTTCTTTCCTTCAGCTTAGAGTACTTCTTTAAATAGTGCTTGGCTGGGTGCTTTATTGCCTGTATAAGTAGATGTATAATTCTCAACCTCCTTGTTGAATTACCATGTGGGCTTAAGCTGTACATAGACCATGTGTCCTGTAATTAATCTGGCAGATGCTGTTTAGGGCTTAGTGTAGAAACAAGTGGCTTGGCATTCTCAATCTGGAATAGCCACTAGTCTCAAAGTAGAAACCATTCATTTGTACTGTTATAATATGTGTTATAGTATTTTATATGGGTTATGTCTTCCCTTTAGATGAGAATCCTTATCTTTCCATGGATGAGGTAATTATACTATGAGTTGTTGAATCATAATTCAGACCTGATGATATGCATGAGCTGTTATGCATAAGCGGTGACTTGACACAATATGTAGACCCCGCGCGCTCTAGTGACCTTGTGGGTAGACTCCTCAAGACTCACAACAAACCAACTCAACAAACCCGAACAAATCCCTTAATTCATTGTCTAGCACCCTAAAGGCCAGATCTTCTCTGAAACACCCCTCTCAAGAAACTCAAAGAATCTAGGAGGAGCTCAGCTTTAACTCAAGTGGAGGTACTTGATTGATTTCTTCTCTCCTTCTCATTTCATTACATCTCTACCGTCTCTTGTTTTTTTCAGTCATTGACAATTTCTATTTCTTCCAGGCTTGTTTGTTATTTTCTATCATCTCCATAAATATTCTTAGAGGTTTCTTACTGAGGTTTCGTTAGGATTAGATCATAAGAAGGTATTATTGATAAAAAATCTCTTTCATTTTCTTTATTATCTTGATTCTCTTTTTACTCACTATTCCTTCTACTCTAATTGTTTTCTAAGAAATTTACTACTATTAGCTTTTAAATCTAGTTGCAATAAGGTGATTTGAACTCAAAAACCTACATGAGTTTCACATATTATAAGGTATGTGTTTTGTTTCTTATGGGTTATCCATTATTACATAAGCTACAAGGCTCTATTCCCCTTTTTTCTAAGGGAATTTAGTTTGTTTGAAGTCTTTAGGGCAATAATTATTGGCCTAACTTTAGTTTGAAGACATATTTATTGTCTCTAACGCTGGCATTATTGGTAATCCTATATATCATCTACAATAATTCTTTGCTAAACAAAATTTTCTCAAAACTCACAGATACAGTTTTGATTGGATACATGGACAATGTTGTGAACCTAGTTGCCTCTCCTTTGCATCAGGTGACTGGAGAAATGCTAATCAGGGAGGAGGAGAGATTGCTCGAATGGGGTTGCCGCCATGGAGCAATCTTTGATCAAGCTAAGGCCCAGTTCATTTAGTTCACCAAAGGACGGACCTCAGATGATTGTCTCCCTTTTGGGAATCAGCAGCTCAAATCTCTGTTGGAAGGTGGCTAGGGATGTGGCTTGATCCAAAATTGCCTTTCAATCAAAATTTCAGGGCACTGGAGGAAAAAGCAAACAAAACATTACATTAGCTGAAGATTTTTGGAAATTCTAGATGGAGTGCTGGCAAAGCTGATTGGATCAAGTTGATCCAGACTGTTCTCTTACCTAGGTTGACATACGGGGCAACAATCTGCACAACGCCCAACAGGGGTAAAGTGAAGGCTTTGGCCAAGAAGATCAACAGGTTGAATGGGATTTTTTCCTTAGGAATATTTGAATCATTGTCTACCAGATTCATCAGCTCTCAGTTGGCCGTTTCGGGTTTTTTGGATGGGGATATGAAAACATGTTTTTCTTTCTTTTTCCAAAAGATCACTACAATCAAAGCTGAAAATGTTGTATGATCCCTTGTGTTCTCTAGCAGAGCCAGTTCTCAGGAAAAGTTTGCGGATGCAGCACAGGTCGGATTGGCATTGGAAAAAATCAACAATGAGCTAGAAATGGACCCAGAATTTATTCATTTGTCTTTTGACTATCAACCCACGGAGGCGAGGAGGATGACGTATCTCAACAAGGGTTGTACCAAGGATGAGGCAATAAAGTCTGTTAACTCGCTCATCAATCTAAATTCTTCAAACTCAGGGGTTCTGGAAATTTTCAGCAATGGGTCGATCCACCCTGAGAAGGGTGGAGCGGGAGCAGCAGTTTGCCCAGCAAGAATGGTCTTTTACGCTTTCACTTTGGGAGCTCAGGCAGTTGTGTCAAACCACAAGTGTGAAGCAGCAGTAGTCCTTTCAATTGAACTCTGCAAAGCGGTATCTTTCCGCAAAATCATTTTGTACTTGGATAACCAAGGCATCATTCTCCGGACCAAGGACCCTAAATCCCCAAAACCCGGTCAATGGTTATTTGCGGAGATAGATTGGCTCATCAAGTATCTCCCTCAGGATATGGAGATCGTTTTTGCTTGGTGCCCAGGGCATAAAGACATCCTTGGGAATGAGATGGCAGACCAGCTGGCAAAAGATGCGGTAGAGTCCCCCTCTACCCCCTTTTTGCCGGTCAAAGGTAACTTGGTGAAGATAAGATGTAAAGTCCTGCAAGACCTATTGCTGAATAGACCAGCCCCCTCGAGTCTTCCCATTTCCCTCAGTTCCCTTATCAACCAATTGGCGTCTGGCCACAGTACGCTGAAGCACTTTTTATTCAAGATTAACAGGAGCGTGGACCCCCTTTGTCTGAAGTGTGGCAGCAGGGAAACAGTTTCCCATCTTTTGAATTTCTGTCCAATGACAAAATCTCACATGAGGGATCTTTGAAGGAATCTCAGGCGAATGAAGGTCTGGTTCAACCCTAACAAGTTGGAAGGGCTGTTGGGAAATCGGAAGGCGGAGAAGCCATTGGCAAACTTCCTCATAGACATCAATCGTTTCAAGGAACAACTTTCGAGTTAATCTTTGAAAACCTCCTTTTCTCTTATTTTCTTTCACTATTATGTTGTTTCCTTTTTTTCACATCTCTTTCATGTTATCAGCTCATTGCGTTACTAAATAACACCTAAATTTGTAGTTGTGTTTTGTTGTTTCCTCAGTGTTCTCTCCACTTTTGTTGTTACTAAGATTCATAGTGTACACTGCCAAAGGCCAAATACACTTAAAAAAAAAACGTGCGGAGAGCTTACCATCATCGGGCTGTTTTCATACAGAACCCTGAGTTCTATTACAGGAGAACCGGGAGCATCAACTACTCCAATTTAGAGAACAAGCACCTCATCCTGCATCAGAGGGGGGACAATTTACATGTACAAGTGGAATTGACCTGTACGCAGAAATTCCTTCTGGCTCATGACCATAAACGCTGTGGGATACCATCTTAATCCACAAGGTAGATACATAGATTATTGATGTATTTGTAAAATATATTCCGAATACTCACGTCTTCATCATCATGAACGATTCCAACCGATCACCTGGAAGCTATATCTGTAATTGCTCCGAAGCAATCAAGAGATATACGACGTGACCTCCTTCGGGTTAGCCGTGGGTGTGTACCTGGGCAACAATGCATACCTAAATATGTTTTTCAGTCACCGTGTTCACCATATGGTTTTGGAATGGGGCAGCCGACAACTTGGGTGTAATACTCATTTAGCATTTCTGGCGAGGGCCACAATTCGTTGAGTGCCTCGTTTGTTGGGTGAACGGACCCGTACTAGAGCCCATCACCTTACCAACGCCAGGGTACGATGCGGCATTGACAACTCATTCTACCACATTCCCTCTTGAGTTCGTGTGTTGCTTCCGAAGCGCCTGGAAGTTGGGGGACTCTAACCCGGTGCTACAGCCTACAGGTCCACTGAAATCTGAAATATCCATGTAGACATGGGGATCGATTTGCAAGCATTTTGAAAGCCTTCAAGCCTTTGTTACATACTTTCCTCGTTTGAGTCCCCAGTACGCCTGGAGGTGATTGTAATTTGTACTGCGGCTCGGTTCTTCAGTTGATACCTATCAAGTGGTGCTCCCAAATTTCCCTATAAAAAGCTTTCCTTGGGCCGTCCTTGCTATCGACCCATCCTCCCACAGAAACTTGTACCTTCACTCCCACTCGAAGTTTCTTCTTTCCCTTTTCTGACAATAACCTTTCTTCTTCTTCTTTTCACCCAAATTCTAATTCTCCAACATGCGCTGGTTTGTCATGTCGAGTGTTTTCTTAGTCAATCTCGCGTTGACCCGCGCCCAACAAATTGGTACCGCCAACCCCGAGGTGCCTCCGAAACTTGTCATTAATGAATGCACTGCTACAGGCTGCAAGCCCTTCACAGGTGCCGCGACCCTGGACGGTAACTGGCGGTGGAGTTTTGACATGGCCACCAAGAAGAACTGCTACACAGGAAACTTGTGGGATCCCACATTTTGTCCTACTGGAGAGGCATGCGCCAAGAACTGTGCGATTGACGGTGCGAACTACAAGGACACCTATGGCGTTACCCCCATCGAGAATGGTCTCCAGCTCAAGTTTATCACCCACGGTCCCTATTCGGTCAACTTCGGCTCCAGACTCTACTTCACGGTCGGAGATAAGTACCACATGTTCAAGCTCAAGAACAAAGAGTTCTCTTTTACCGTCGATGTCTCCAAGCTTCCCTGCGGTCTCAACGGCGCCCTTTACTTCTCCGCAATGGACGAAGATGGAGGCAAGGGGGTCGGTAATAACATGGCCGGTGCCAAATATGGATTGGGTTACTGTGATGCTCAGTGTCCCCAAGATATCAAATGGATTGGTGGAAAGGTTTGCATTCTGTTCGCTTGACACTCTTGGGCTCACCCTTACTCACACTTCATTTCCTTTGAATTCCCAGGCCAACTCCGAAGGATGGGTGCCGTCCAAGACAGACCCCAATTCGGGAACGGGCAACATGGGCAGTTGCTGCGCCGAGATGGATATCTGGGAGGCCAACTCAATATCCCAGGCGTTCACTCCCCATCCCTGCAAAACCACCAAACCAACCATCTGTCTGGAAAAAGCTTGTGGCAATGGAGAGGGCGATCGATACAAGGCTGCATGTGACAAGGACGGGTGCGACTTTGCCAGCTACCGATGGGGCGCCAAAGAGTTCTTCGGGCCCAGCAAAAAAGTAGACAGCACCCAGAAATTTACCGTCATCACCCAGTTCGTCACTAGCGATGGAACCGACACTGGTCCCCTTTCTGAAATTCGCCGAATCTATGTTCAAGGCGGAAAAACCATCAAGAACCAGGCCGTCAAGCTCCCCGGACTGGACAAGCCGGCCGATTCGATCACCGACAAATTTTGCTCCGCAACTAAGAAAGCCACCGGAGATGTTGACGACTTTAAAATCAAAGGTGGTATTAAAGCGATGGATGCTGCCATGGAAAAAGGGATGGTGCTAGTCCTCAGCTTGTGGGACGATCAAATGGCCCACATGAACTGGCTCGACTCCAACTACCCACCCGACAAACCCATTACCGCTCCGGGAGTCGCTAGAGGTACTTGTGACGCCAAGGTCGGTGATCCAACAAACGTTCGCGCCAAGTTCGGCGACGCCACAGTCGAATTCTCGGATATCAAGATCGGCGCGATCGGTTCGACCTCCTCAGCCGATCCTACCAGCGGTGGCCAGCCTGCCCCCTCCACGAAGACGCCCGAAACCGCCAACCCCACTCCTCAGGCTAATCCCTCGACGCCAGAACCTGATGCTGAGGGTGAGCAGCCGGCCCAAAGGAACCGTAAGGCTTGCCGTTCTGCCCGTTCTTGAAGCCCCATCAAGGCTTCACCCATCTTCTGCCATTGGTGCTCGATGCACCTGGTTGCGTTCCCGTTTCTTGTAATAACCTCCAAATTGTTTCCTCTTTGTTGCGGCCATAATTCTTTCTTTCCATTTCCTATCCTTTCACACTTCTTGTTTGTTCTTTTCTTCTACAGCTCATGAACTAATCCATGGTAGCCGGTGATTTTGTTGTTGTGGTCCATTTTAAATTTCCTTCCACGAATCAATCGTTTATGGACCCATCTTATCGCTTTGACTGGACCTTGACGCACTGTCGGGTTCATCCACCACATGAACTCTTTCCAACTCCCTCCTAGTGTAGCTGCGAACCACCCAAAATGACTCGGGTTGAGCTAGCTGGCATTGGATATTAGCACCTCTCCAACCACTGAAGTTCTACAATGTTCCTCCAATACAGATCGTTCCTCAAGATCAAATTAGCTTATGAGCAGCGTCTATTGTGGCGGTTTAGCCAACTTGCTTCTGCCCCTATCTCTCTTGCACGCCTCCCTCCGCACTCCTAGAATTGAGTAGGTTCTAGAAGCTGATATTGCAAACGTTCTTGTGATATTCACAGAGAAAACCTCTGATATTTGGATGAGAATCAAGTTTGAGCTTGAGTGAATGATACCTGTCTTACCAAATCACAGGAGTCCTGTTTGGATTTCAACGCCATGCACAGGTACGATTCCTATAGAAACCGAGACAGATCTTACGACAAGGATGAAGGAAGGCCTTGATCTTCGGGGTATAATTATAATACCAGTCTTCAAAGTGTTTGATGATGGTAGGATGGGATGACAGAGTGTTAGTTGATGATAAGTCATACTAAACTTAAGGCAATAGAAGCTCACACAGGGGTAGTGGTTGTTGAGTAGCCAGGATAAGTAAATATTTAAGTAAATCTGTTTGTAGTTGGATACAGAATCTTATAGAAATCGAGAGTTTTTTTTGTGTTTTTTGTTTTTTCCCTTAAGAAGAATTGGTCTTGAGACTAAACTCATCCGTCTCATCTCATCTCATCCGACTCACTGAAATCTGTAAGAGATGGATGGATGAACGATATCTTTGTTGTACTTATAATCTGAATCTCAAACTTATCATCACTCACTGTACACCTTATAACCATCTCTATTCACTTCTTCCCTTGGTTCTTATCAGGTTTTTCCTTACACACACACACTCCTTACAATAACCAACATCTTCCTTCACTTTCTCCCAATAAAAAGTCTCACAGATAAACTGAGGAGGGGGACCTGCCCAGGGTTCTTTTCTTTCCAACTTATTCTCACCAATCATGCTTCTCGCCACCGGCTCTTCCAGTTCCCTACCCGCAACCCCATCCCTACCCAGCCCACCGTCGATCGTAGCTGTAGGCCTCACACTCGAATTGGATTCCAACCAGTTGGTCTACCGTGCGTTCAGCGGGGATGAACTTAATGGGAACACCATCGATCTCGCTGGCTCCATCGTCCTCAAGCTGGCCGAACCAACCAGTTTCAAGCACATCTCTCTCGTCCTCAAGGTCGTCGCTCGAATCGACTTTCTAGACCCACTATCCGGAAAGCGTTATCACCAAGAAACACCCCTCTTCACCAATCACTCCGAGTTCCTACCCCTCTGCACCGATTCCTCCCATACCCACACCCTTCAGTCTGGCCTCCATCAGTTCCACTTCTGCCTCAAACTACCACCTGGACTCCCCGCTTCGTTGAGAACCTCAACCGGCTCGGGTCTCATCTATTATAAACTCAAGGCAGTCGCCACTAGGCCAAACACCTTTCTCCTCAAAAACCCCTCAAAGTTCGAGGCTAAACACTTCCTCAGAGTCTCCCGCTCGTTTCCAGCAGAAGCATTGGAGTGGGCGCAAACCTTGGACATTGAGAACACCTGGCCTGGCAGTCAGTCTTCCCTCCTTGCTCATTCATTTTTCACAATCCTTGGGGGGGAAGGGGGGCGTTATCACGTCAAAGTCAACCAAACACCCCTTGATAAGATTAGATACTGATTCTTTGGTCGTCTGACTCATTCCAGAAATCTCGTACGAAATTAGTTTACCTCGGAAGGCGTTTGTCGCCGGGGAAACGATCCCGATCAGTATCAAGTTCACCCCGTTGGTTAAAGGCGTACGAGTAACCTCGTTGGTAGTCACAATCAAAGAACATATGTACTAAGATTTGTTTCATTTATTTCCATAAGTTTTTTTTTTTTTGACATGACTCCATTCATCATCACTATGTCATAAAAAATCAGCACCTTGTTGGCTAAACCAGGCGCCATGCCACATGTCGAAAACCGGGACGTTGGCGAGTATCGGTTCGAATTCAAGACGGGTACAAGCCAGCCCGGCTCACGCTCCTCAGAGCCTCCGAACAGACGGATGGGCGCACTGACCTCGACGGATCTCAGTCTACTCACCCGGCGATTACAAGCGGTATCGGTGGGTAACGAGGCCGGCTCGATGGGCGAGAACGCCCCTGGGCCCTCAGACCCGCCACGGAGCCGGGCCATGAGCACGGGCACACGGAGCGTCACGGAGATTTTTGACCCTGAGAATCCGGAAAATCTCTCAGGCGAGTTGGAGAAAATGGTGGGTATCAGCCTGCCGGCGACCACCACGCCCACCCATCCGATCCCCCCGGTGACGGTGAGCCACAAGCTCCGGTTCAGCGCGTTTATCAGCAACCCGGATGGACACACTTCCGAGCTCCGCTGTGCACTTCCCTTACACGTCCTCGCCGCCGAGTTGATGACTGAGGCGATGTTGGCTGCGGGTGGCAATGGTACCAACACCCTCGTCTTTGGCCCCTCCGGAACCCTCCTACCCGCTTCCCAAACCGACGCCGCGCCCGCCGAGCTGCCCTCATACCCCGAGCACGTCCGTGATCGTGTTGCGCCCATCGCTAGCGCCGGAAACCGTCCAGCGCTCATTCCTGCCCCCTGGTCCTTGGCCACCACTCCCGCTGGAACTCCCCTCGAAAGTCCCAGTTCGAGACGCTCCTCAATCAGCCATGGGTACTTCCCTACTATGACCAGATGGAATGACCCTGAACTGGTTCGCTCTTTGGACCCTGCTGCCGACACGGACCATGCTAGTCGGTTGAGTGACCGAGAGTGGATTGATTCAGTTTTTTTTCCTAAAAAAAAGACATCAAGTGCTAAACTTTTTTTGCCGTTTCGTTTTTTCTTTTGTATTACTTTAAAAAATCATTATTGGGCATAGTGGAAGGTCGAGTCATACTAGCAGTCGAGCCTCGAGTAGGGGATCGAGCCCTAACGGTAGCCACCCGTTGCTGAATTCAGTGGGTAGCAGTAGTAGCAGTCTGAACAAGTACCAACTGCGTCTACCAAAGGCGCTGACGCGTATGGCCCAACAACTGAGTGTGAGCTCTACTACGGGCGGCCAGAGTCCACCGACGGCTTCGAAACCTGGCCTGGGTACCCGGACCAGCTCGACCAGCTCGCTCACCCATCTCTTCGCCGCCGCCACCCACGTCGCCAGCTCCTCCGCCGCCGTGCCCACCACTCCCCCACCTCCCGATGCCGCTAATCCTGAATCGTCCACTAGCGTAGAGTCCCCTAACGAAAACGAACCCTCAAACGATGACGTCCTCTCCAGGTATGCCCCTCCTACACTGTCAGGTACCTAAATAAATCCCTACCCCCACTGACCCCTCTTTCCTAAATCATAGAGTACCCAGCTACGATGTCGCCAGTCAGGGCCCACTGGGTGGAGGCTCGGTACCAATATCCTCCCTCGTCGGCCTACCTGCTTACGACGAATTATAAGCCCTTCATTAACACTCTCACACTCCCCCCCCTTGATCCTTCAACTCTTGCCATCTCTTTAAACCGTCATCTTTGTTGTTCAACTATAAAAAACCAATCAGTCTTTATGGGGGTTGCGTTTTGTTGTTGTGAATCGTACTTTTTTTTTTCTTAATTCGCTTCTTCCCATTTTTATCCCCTACTCATCAGATCTACGTCCCTCCCTCCCCGAGAACATCCCTGGCCAGTCTGGACCTCTCTCACGCCAAAACTCCCCCACCAATCCCCTCCCTCTTCTCTTCCACTATTGGCCCATCCTCCCCCCCCCTCTCCCTCAAATCGGGGTGTTGTTATTTTTGTTTGTTTGTTTCGTTACGCTCACTCTCGTATCTCACTTCTAGGTATCTCGTTTCATCCTCTTGGTTCTCAAAATGTATCCATACACAAATGCATATCAATCAAACTCAGATACACATATTTATCAATAATTTTTATTCATCTAATTTAGATGTACAAACCTATTGATTTATTACTTTATTCTCTCATTCATTTATATACTTATATATATGTATATATTCATATCTATATTATCCTAACCTGTTTCCCCTCTTTATATATATATACATATATCTTCATTTTGACTTGATTTTTTTTATCTATTTAAAGGTTTGTTTATGCTCTTAATTTTTCTAATTGATATCAGACTTGTAGTCTTTGATGAAGTGATGCATGTTAGACACAAGCAAGGAGCGGTGGTAAACAGGCAGATAGAAGCAAACCTGAGGACAAGAGTCAAGGGTGAGCTAAAGTTTTGAGTGAACACTAGTTGAGAGTTAGGGAACCGTAGAAGTGAATACGGAAACAAGTTTTTGAACAAGACAACTAGGTTTAGCTAACAACTGCAGCAAGCTACATGTGAGAGTATAATTGACTACATGTATGTGATTGACCCGTGAAACCGTCCAATAATTGGTAGGATTTTAGACTTTCATGTTTTTGTTTTTGTTTTTTGGTGGTGCTTTTTTGAAGATATATGGATATTCTAAATATATTTGATGAGTGGTTGTGCAACTGGCAGGAGGAATGATGGTTACAAGATGAGTGAGTACTTATATATATATGTATAAATATAGTAGGAGAGGCCAATATATTAGTTGTGTGGATGGTTATCTCTCTTGTTACTCAGAATTGGTTATCAGCTTTTTAAAACTTTCACTCGCTCTTTCACACACAGACACACTCACATACATTTATTTATTTCTCCCCTAAAGTAATGAAATGAATAAATCAAAGAAATCAGATACTTTTTTATCAATGGATTTATTATATATACACATAAGAACTCACCAAAAAAAAGCTTTGCAAGTGAAAAACTAGTTTCACCATCTATCTTCCATTAAGGGGGCTCATTGCAAAAAAAAAGAAGAACCTTTGATAGTGAAGAACTTGGTGGTCAGGGTCTTGGGAATTTTCTAAGGAGGAGGAACAGCAGAAAATCTGGAAGATGGAGAAAACAGAGGTTATGGAGAAAAAAGAAAGAAAACACCATGTAGGAATAAAGGAAATACAACTGGAATGAAGTATCCCCTAATTACATAATCATAACACCTCTGTATCTTAACCTCTATTCTCTTATTCACTTACTTCTTATTTAAAAATAAGGAGTGAAACCTTCTTCAAAGCAACTGGTCTTCTCCTTCATCTCAATTCAAATATTTCAAGAAGGATCTACATTGCATGAGCAAGAAAAACCAGCAGGAGTTTCCATGATGAACAGTCCTGATTCCATAAATATATAACTTTCTACCTACATAAATAAATAAACACCCTTCCAACCATCCAATAGTTGGTACGGTATTCTATATTCACACCTCAACAGTCTATTTATTCCAAACCCCTCCAGTTATTGGTCATTTGAGCCAATAAAATCCTTTCTTGTCCTCCCACTCAATGAAGAGGTATATGGAAGGAGTGGCGCGCAGTCATTTCCAAGTCTTGAGTAGACTTTCAAAAATTCTCATGATGCCCTTTGAACCCCTTTGGGTTTCCAAGCCATCATGAGAACCAATTGTGATTCTTCAGACAACTTGAAAACTGCAAGTGGTTTTCAAGCCCTCTCCTGTTTTTATTGGGTTGTCTTGAGAACCCTTGTGGTTCTTGAGATGGCTCAAAACCACAACAGTGTTTCCAAGACGGCTTGTAACCATTCAAAACATCTCAGAAACACCTTCAATTTGTCTGATCTTTCAAAAGAACGGAAAACCATCCATCAGACATGTATTTTGGACTATGGGGTGCACTGGTAGTGTAGATATTGTGATTTGAATGATTCTTAGACAACACATAGTTTTAAAAGAAACTGAATTTGTGATTCATTTCAGAAGCAGAGCTGACACACTGAAGAGAAATATATTAGAAACAATGAGATGAATACAAGTTTGAGAGCAAGAAAACTGAAATTCTTGAGTACAGGGACAAGTGATGAGAAGGCAGATAATAGTTGAAGAGCTGAGGAGGAAAAGATAGGAGGAAAAACAGACAGAGTAGTGTGGGTTGAAAGAACAGTGCATGTTTAGTTGATTGTGAGTTGGTCAAATCTTACCAGAAAAAGAAGGACCTAGTATTGGAATAGAGAAAGATAGGGATGAAGGAAGAAATTTAAGAAAAGGAAGTTTAATTGAATAGAATGTGAAGAGATGAATAAGTCAGTTGAGGTTGAGTGGGATTGAAGTTGGAGGTGACTGAGTTGAGTTGAGGTTGAAGTTGAGTTTATGTTGAGTGTTGAGTGGAAAGGGAAGGAAGAGAAGAAAGGAATTGGAGAAAGAGATTTTACGCATGTGACAGGTATGAATTTTACAAGCTGTCCAAGGCATAAATTTATGGAGTTTAGCTGCACAGCAGCAGTTTTGACTTTTGTTTCTGACAATGACTGCTATGTACACAGCATATCCAATTCACACCTCAATTCTTCACTCATTGGCATGATTTTTCTTGACAACTGCAGCCTCAGCCAACAAAAAAAATGATTTCAATGGTTTATTGGATGTACCAGTGAGCCACATGATCTTTCAAAGAGTATTGTTTGCAGGTATCCCCAACCTACTTGGTGTTTTTATTTATTTTCAATTGTTTGGTAAATGCCTTCAGCTCTATCAAGAAACTCAATGTGAAATCCAAGATCCAGAATCTTATAAAGCCTGTTGCTTCCCAGAAATCCTCTCCTGGGAGAACTGGACCTTCATGGTTCAGCTGGTCCAATCTAAACCAGGGCTTGTTCTTGAGGAAATACAAGAGAAATTATATGCATACAGCAGTAAAATTCTCAGTGTTGAGGGAATCCACTGGAATATTTTTGAGTGACTGTTGATAGCTTTGAAGAAGCCAGAAGGGAAAAAAAAGGGATGAAAATCTCTTTCTGAAAAGTATAGGTTTGTTAAGAAGATGGAAAAATCCTCTGTCAAGTTTCTTTTTTTACAGGTGAGTTTATTTTTTTTCTCTGTATCATTCTGCTAGCCAATGATATTCTTTTTGAATATTCCCACCAGATGAGAGCTCATTATGTGACAAGGACCTACTACAAGGCTATGCTAGGTCAAATCAAGGGACACAGCTTGTTTTTTATCAACCAAAATACTGTGTGATTGAGTTTACTAGCAGAAATCTCAATTGAAGGACTGAATAACTTAACAAACATGTATGAAACATTAAATGCTCACCAATTTGAGCACTTCTTGGAAAACAACTTGGTAATTGCCTTTCCTGGTTGTCTCAGTCATTTTAGATGAAAGCATCTGTCAGCCTGCTACTAATTCAGAGACACCCTGAATATAGAAAACTATATCAATATACAACTTTTATTCTTAGTTTCAAAAGAATTCACACCTTATGTCTTTTGTTTCAAAAGAAATTATTAAAACACAACATATAACACAGAATCTAGATATAACTTCTAAAGTATAAACAAAACTTGCAATATTATTTCAGATTCTGAATTTCCATGTAAATTAACCTAGGGTAGGTCAGCAAAAGTAACCTGTAATTATTACTCCTTCATATCCCTTCACAGGCCTTCAAAGTTTTATATCACTTAAAGATCTACATAAACCTTAAAAGTATGCTAGTAGAATATGTAATTAAGGTTAATAGATTTCAGGTATGATACATCAATAAGGTTTACATCATCATTTCTATATTTACATTTACCTAGCACCTGTAATATAAGCCACAACCAACACTGTGGCCATACTTTTCCTACTAAGGCCAAGATAGCCCAATTGGTTGGTTGTAAAGGGACTAATGGTCCAAAAGGAAGGAAGAAACGAAATTATGTACCTTACTGGGAATATTAAACCACTTTGGGCCTTTTGAAACATGTAACTAAGCCCTACCGTAACCAAACCAGTTATACAGGTAACTAGGGCTTAGTAGAAGACTAGACTGGGAAAAACAGAGTTTCTGCTTTGCCCCCAAGGTACCAGAATAAATATTGAAAAATCCCTTCCTTCCCACAAAATGATATCCCCATCTTCATTTACATTTACCAGCTTACACCCATCTTGTAAACCAGTCTTATAGCCTGTCATATAGTATAGTTTTTTGTTTGTTTCTGACCTGAAGTTCATCCAGTCACCTTTCACCTTTCTCAGCACTTATCATCGACCTGTTACCCAGTTATTTGAGCCCCTCAAGACCAGTCATACTCTTCCTGAAGTCATCTTACCTGGAAATAAACTAGTGAGTCTTATTTCCTTGTATACTTCAGTAGTATACTACTGTCTGGGAATACTCTTTTACCAAAAAGACCAGAACCTTGGAGGGAAAAATAAACCACCCCTTTAACTCAGGCCCCTCCCTTAATAAAAACTTTATTGTTTTTATTAAAACCTTTTCTTTCAAATCAACCATTACCCATTTCCCCTTGACACATACCCTTGTGTTACCACCTGTTTTTTGCTTGCACCCAGTGTAGCTAGAAATATTCAAGTCTTTGGCATCACTGAGGCTGACAGCATCCCTAATCCCCTTGAATTAATTTTTACCCCAATGAAAAACCAATTCTAATTTGGGACCACGCAAAATTTCATCATGGCAAGTTTTGCCAACTTCCTGTACTCTAATCCACTGATTGTGGCGTGTACAGAGAGGAATAAAAGAAGATTTTACACTTTTAAAGTGTAAATAAAGGATTATAAGCTTGATAAAATATTTACTATAGTGTAAAAACACTTAAGTAACCAATAAATAGGTTCTAAATGCCTGCTACCAGACTTCTGGTTGAAAGAAATTTCCACAGAAGGGTTAACCAGAATGTGACACGGTTCTTCCAATAGAATTCATTAATATTAATTTATTGGGGGGAGTTTGTTGAGGAATTTTAAGTAATAAGATAGTTATAAGGGAAAAAAGGCCAGTCCTCCTTACTTACAGGAGAGGGTGAGCGCCTTGGTAGCTTATAATGAGTTATCTAAGTAGGGGTTAAAATTGATGGGGGAGGTTATCCTCAATTTAGTGAAGAAAACCTCCTCTTAAATAATAAAATAATTATTCTTTCACATGCTTGTTGGAAGCAGTGATCAGAGTAAGATCACCAGGGGGAAGTGATCACCCTGTTTGTGATCAGATGTGAAATATGGTGTCATTTCTATTTGAAATGACCCCATAGGTATTTCACACTAACTATACTTAGTGGGAAATATTTATTTCAGTAATAGGGGGTATCAAATATGAACAAATCCACAATTGAAACCAGTGGATTAAGTTTTCAAATAAAATTTCACTTTTGAGAATTTTGAATCATTTTGTATTAATATCCATTGTTTTTAAAAATGGTGGATTTTCAAAACCAGTTGATTAGATAATGGTGGATTTGGTCATATTTGATACCCCCTAATAAATAAGTATTTCACTAAGAAATACTTGTGAATAAATTATCTAGGGACCAGAGATTGAAAAAGCGCTTGCCCTGATTGATCATTGATTTAATATCACATGTACTTATGTATATAATACCTACTACATAAGTTATTTATTTAAATATACGTGTAATCTTATAGTATAGATTACTATGGGTTATGCTGGGATTTTCCAGGATTTTCATGGAAAAAGCTATACCAATAAATGGTTCTTTATCCATTTATTGTGTGTTTGAAAATTGATTTGCCAAGGATTTTCTTTAATTAAATTTCCTTTTATTTTTGAAAAAAATAGATATAATTTAAGTTGCTTTATTCCTATTTTCTACATGTGGTCATGAGTTTGGCTTGAACACAGAGCCTTATTTATCAGTCAGGTATTATTAGGCTTGTTCTTAACTGTTAGACTATTATACCAATTGTTGAAACACTTAAGTATAATTTTTGTTACAATCAGAAAGTCAAATAAAAAATAGGGCATTAATAAAAAAACCCCGGTTGTTCCATGTTTACACCCGGTTTTACGCAGCGGCAACATCAAATTTGCTGTGCAGCACACCCGGTTTTCCGCTTTTACACCCAGTTTTTTTTTTTTATTTTTTTGCGGGCGGATTTTAATTTTTTTTCAACATTTGAAAGTTGTTTAATATACTTCCAGGGGTGAAGAAATTTATGGTATTTTTTATTTTCCAAAAAAACAATGTCTTCTATTTTTGTTTGCCCATACACCCGGTTTTTTCAAAAAAAATCCCCATGGCTCAATTTTCAGGATTTCTCAGAATTTTAAACCTTTTTAAAGCACTTTAAGGGGTGTAGAATTTAATGTGACAAACCGGTCATTTTTAAAATTACTGGTTGTCTTTTTATGATTTTTGGACAGAATTTATTTCTAAACACCTTCACACCTGTCTTTCAAGATATTTGGGGAGTTTTTAAATGGATTCATACACTTGAGAGGGTGAATAATTCATTGGAAACAAATACTGATTATAAAATTAACTTTTTATCAGATTTCATGACAAAGAAATGGAAATATAATGATACACAGTACATTGTATGATGCTTTGGAGTGTTACATGTAAGATAATTTTTACACATTAAATATGGGTTCAGGAATGTAATTCAGGCATAGATTCACCATTTTTAAGCATTTTCTAGTTGTTATCAGTAGTGTTTATAACAATTTCTCTTTCTTATACTTATTATTTGTGTGCACATTCTTAGTCTGTACTAATGTCTCTTTGTTGTTTATTACATTTATTAATTATTAATAAATTATTAACTTGAAATTATGTCTCTTGCTTTTTAATTTATTCATTTCATTTCATTTATTCTATTTATTTTATTTCATTTTGTTTATTATACTTGTTTTACTTATTTACTTTATTTGTTTTAAATAAAATTTTGAATGAGGATGATTGGGGAGGTTGCATGCATCTGTTGAGCTGAAGCAACCTGTCACACTTCGGGGATGTCTACGGCGATGTAAGGTGGAAATACTGCGGCTCAGCTATCATCTTTTGTATCACTTAGGGTTTAGATTGTGTATATAGTTCTAGCTCTATTGATCCTGTATTTCCTTTTCTTTTCCTTACACTCTTCCGTTGTCACTCCCGGCGCACCATCATAGGTGCTTATCTCTTCTGTTCGCTTCTAACACGGCCCCATTACTTGGTCCCGTAGCTCACAGCCGCCTTCGGCTATTTCATAGGTATTGCCTCAGTTTTTCTAGTTCTTTTTCTTTTTCCATCTTGCTTCTCTTTTTCTTGTCATGCAATGCACTTACACTCTTCCGTTGTCACTCCCGGCGCACCATCATAGGTGCTTATCTCTTCTGTTCGCTTCTAACACGGCCCCATTACTCGGTCCCGTAGCTCACAGCCGCCTTCGGCTATTTCATAGGTGCTTATCTCTTCTGTTCGCTTCTAACACGGCCCCATTACTCGGTCCCGTAGCTCACAGCCGCCTTCGGCTATTTCATAGGTTATGAGCCCAGCGCTCCAATAACGATTGAAGCCGACCTAACGAGCTCTCGACCGATAGGACCGTTCGCTTCCTTTTTCCTTTGTCGCGCGAACCATTGATCACTGTGGCTGAACCACCTACTCCAGAGTCATCTCTACCTCCTCCTGATTCAATTGGACCAATCAAACTCGAGGAGGACTCCGAAAACACCAATTTTTCTCACTCGGACTCTTCTGAAGATACTATTCAGCTGTTGAACATTATCAACCCTACTAGGAGCACCTTATCCGAATCACATCTCACCATGTCAGAATCCACCTCCATCTCCTCCATTAAACACTATACCGAAAAACTCAATGGGACCAATTTCCCTACCTGGAGACGCGAACTTTTCACTGCAATCAGCTTGCTCAACTTGGACGATTTCCTCAATGAAGATCTGGACAATGTTGCCGGTATGGACGAACACAAGTCCGATTACAAAAAGAAGGCAAAGCAAGTTACCAATATCATCCGAATGCACCTGGACGGCGAAAATTCTTCTTGCTTCATCGATGATGACAACATTGGGATCTACAAACCAAAGGAACTCTGGGATTCCATCTGTGGACATTACGCCACCAAATCCATGGAGAATGCTGCCAAACTTATGAGACAACTCACCGGCATCGACTTCTCTGATTTGACTAACAACTCCACAATCAAGGAATTCAGGTCAACCTTCAAACTCTTTGTTGAAGTCACCGCCAAGAAGTTTGATAAGAAGACCGTCGAAGCACTATGGATCTTCTGGGTTCTCATCAAGCTACCTGCTGACCTAGCCCTCTTTCGGACCTTAAAATTTGCCGAACTCAGCAAGACTGATGCGGTATTTTCAATGAGCAGCTTCTTGGGAGATCTAGAACATGAAATCAAACGGCAAGGCGAATCCACTCCTTCGTCGAATGCCCTGGCTGTCTCAAATCACAAGCAGCAAGGAAAGTCCAACAGTCAACAAAAAAGGGGACGACGTGGCTGCTCCGATGGTGTTCATAATCCTGAAACCCCCATTCGGCCAAAGAATGCTATCAACTTCACCCGGGTAAAGCCATAGCCAAATATCAGGCTGCCCTGGATCGCCAGAAAGCGGGAGCTAACCCTCAATCCGGACTCAACGTGGCCCTGGGGGCTTCCGACGCAATCATTCTAGATAGCGGCGCTTCCGGGCATTATCTAAAGCATCAAAGCTACTTCTCCAGTTTGAAGCCTATCAACTCCTCGGTATACGCCGCAAATGGGACTGCCATTCCTATCATCGGAGCTGGACCTGCCGTCATCCACACCTCAGTTGGTCCGTTGGAGATCAAGCATGCCTTCTTGGCTCCAGAACTCTCCAATACTCTAATTCCTTTGACCTACTATCTCCAAAAAGGATTCTCCCTGGTACCCACTCATCAGGGATCTAGGTTTGAATGTCGATCATCCAAAGGAGCCCTGTTTGTCGGGTCAACTACCTCAAACGTTCTCATTATCGACCAAAACCCACTCAAGGCCCTAGCTGTAAACTTTTCAAGCGCACTTGACCTGCACCGAGCGTTAGGCCATCCCAGTATCAACTATCTGAAGAAGGCGTTTCCAGATGTCACCTTCGATCGAGTCGACTGCTCTGTCTGTGATCTTGCTAAGATGCACAGACAACCATTCTCTGGAGCTTTTCCCAAACTCTCACATCCTCTCGAATGTGTGCATATGGACCTGTGTGGACCGATTACTCCAGCATCCCGGGGAGGAAATCGATACTTCCTCAAAATCATTGATGGATATAGCAAGTATCGATTCGTGTACCCAATGCGTTGTAAGTCCAGCACATTCCAACTCTTTGTTACCTTTCTCAACCGTGTGGAGAACTTCACCAACCGAAGACTTAAATCGGTAGTGTCCGATAACGGGGGTGAATTCGTCAACTCCAAATTCAAGAAACTGTACGAAGAGAAAGGAATTGTGCACCACACCACGGCTCCCTACACCCCCCAGCAGAACCCCTTCGCTGAGAGAGGGAACAGGACGACGATTGAGAAAGCACGCACGCTACTCATGACCAGCGGCCTGTCGTTACACTGGTGGGGCGATGCAGTAGCTACCTCAGTCTACCTTGAGAATCGGACACCTGACAGCTCCATTGGGTGGACCTCGCCCTACGAACTCTGGCATGGCCACGCTCCCGATCTAACTCGACTAGTCCCTTTCGGTTGCCGCATGGTCGCCTATGAAGAGAAGAAGTGGCGAGATTCGAAGTTCTCTCCTGCTGGTGTGGAAGCCATTTTCTTGGGTTACGACGAAGCTCACCACACCTACAAGTTGTGGGTTCCTTCGACAGATCTCATTCGACACACTCATCACGTTCGGCCCTTCCCGGGTATCTTTCCTCGGCTCTCAGACAACAACGAGCCAATAATGTCCAATTCACTTTTCAACTTTGAAATTCCCTGTCCACCCCTTGAACCATCCCCAGACTCTATTCCCGACTCTCATCCCGCTCCTCAACTTGAAGAACTCGACCCCGACTCCCGCAACTCAGGTTCGATGGCCCCGGAGGGCAACACAGGCTCTCCGGGTGATGGGGAGTCCGATCCTCCCTGGGAGGGATCATCTGATCCTTCCACCGAAGAACCTGAGGGGAATTCTTCGTCTGAAAGCTGCGGGGGCTCCAAGAAAGGCTATGTCTATGTGCCCTTCTACGATACGGCGCCAAAAAACATTTCAAGTGGTATTGATCCAGCAAACATCGTTGCTGGTGGTCGTCGACACATGGCAATGCTGCTGGTCGATGAGCCCGCGTCCCCAAAAGATCCAATCACTTATGCGGAGGCGATTGGGCGGCTGGACGGCGAGGAGTGGCTGGTAGCCATCGAGATGGAGCTCGACAACATCAAGAGGCACGAAGTCTGGGTGGTAGCACCCTTGGTCCCTGGCACTAAGGAGCTTGACACCGTGTGGGTGTTCAAGCGGAAGTTTGACGCCGATGGTACTCTTCTAAAGTACAAAGCCCGACTCTGTGTCCGGGGATTCCGTCAAATCGAAGGGTTAAACTACAACCATACCTTCGCCCCGACCGGAAGGATAGCCACTGTCAGGATTCTCTTCGGCCTAGCGGCTGCCCGAAACTGGGACATCCAACAGATGGATGTAAAATGCGCCTTCTTGAACGGCGTCCCAGATGAGGACATATTCATCAAAGTTCCTGATGGCGTCGATGTCAATCTTCCAGCCGGACATGGTCTCAAGCTGAAGAAGGCTCTGTATGGTCTGAAACAAAGCCCTAGGTGCTGGTACAAAGCACTCAAGGATTTCTTTCACTCAGTGAATTTCGAGCCAGCTGCAGCAGACCCCTGTCTGTTCATTCATCAACATTTGGACCGACCGTGTTTTGTCTTTGTACATGTGGACGACATGGTAATCTTTGGACCTGACGTCCAATTCTTCAAGGATGCCATCAAGAATCGGTTTGAGATGGAGGACCTGGGTGAGTGTACTTGGGTTCTTGGAATGAGGGTCACCAGAGACCGATCCAAGGGGGTAATTTCCCTTTGTCAAGATCAATACATCACCGAAGTTCTGGACGAGTTTGGGATGACTCACTGTCGAACAATAACTGCCCCCCTCCCCTTGAACGCTCTCACCTGCCCCGTCTCGGACACACCAGTCAGCCCCGGTTTCAATTACAGAAGGGCTGTCGGGCTACTCAACTACTTGGTACAATGCACTAGACCGGATCTCGCGTTCACATGTAGCTTTCTGTCTCAATTCCTGAATGCCCCGACAAAAACACATGAAAATTTTTTTCTACACACTCTTAGGTACCTGAAGTACTCAACTCATCTCAGTCTCAACCTCGGAAACGTACCGGGTGACCGAAATCTCGTCGGTTACTCAGATTCAAGCTACGCGAACGGAGTCGACGCAGCCTCCTTCTCTGGAAGCCTGATTCTTCTAAACGGACCGGTAGGGTGGAGATGTGCAAAACAGGATGATGATGGTCCAGCACTCTCCACCACCGAGGCAGAGTATCGAGCCTGCTCCGAGACTGGCCAAGACCTGCGGTGGACTGAACAGCTCATGGATGACATCAACCCGACAGTGAACACACCCCCGGGCGGAGTTCGACTCTACTGTGACAATCAAGGAGCTCTAGCTCTCCTTGAGAACCCCATTTACCAACATCGGACCCGGCACGTTCTAGTTCGTCACCACTGGCTCCGTCACCACATCGCTCAGGCCAAGAACTTCACCGTTGCTTATGTTTCCACTCAGGAGAATCTTTCCGACCTCTTAACCAAACCGCTCTCACCAATCAAGACTCGAGAAATTGTCAAGAAACTGAACATGTCAATTCCTTCATGCTAGGCATCGCCTGCCAAGCACGGGGGGCTGTTGAGCTGAAGCAACCTGTCACACTTCGGGGATGTCTACGGCGATGTAAGGTGGAAATACTGCGGCTCAGCTATCATCTTTTGTATCACTTAGGGTTTAGATTGTGTATATAGTTCTAGCTCTATTGATCCTGTATTTCCTTTTCTTTTCCTTACACTCTTCCGTTGTCACTCCCGGCGCACCATCATAGGTGCTTATCTCTTCTGTTCGCTTCTAACACGGCCCCATTACTCGGTCCCGTAGCTCACAGCCGCCTTCGGCTATTTCATAGGTATTGCCTCAGTTTTTCTAGTTCTTTTTCTTTTTCCATCTTGCTTCTCTTTTTCTTGTCATGCAATGCACTTACACTCTTCCGTTGTCACTCCCGGCGCACCATCATAGGTGCTTATCTCTTCTGTTCGCTTCTAACACGGCCCCATTACTCGGTCCCGTAGCTCACAGCCGCCTTCGGCTATTTCATAGGTGCTTATCTCTTCTGTTAGCTTCTAACACGGCCCCATTACTCGGTCCCGTAGCTCACAGCCGCCTTCGGCTATTTCATAGCATCAAATGCCGCCCTCCATAATTTTATTTTGTTTTGTGTTGTTTATTTTACTTGTTTTACTTATGTATTTTATTTGTTTTAAATAAAATATTGAATGAGGATGATTGGGGAGGTCATGCGCATCAAATGCCGCCCTCCATATGCTATTTGCATAAAAATTAAAAATTAAAAAAAACTGGGTGCCTGCACGGAAAACCGGGTGCACCGCGCAGCTGCAGCTGCGCAGAAAACCGGGTGTAAACGCGGAAAAACCGGGTTTTTTTATTAATGCCCTAAAAAATAAATAAATAAATAGAATAAAATAAATGATAATAGGGGGTATCAAATATGTCCAAATCCCCCATTATCTAATCCACTGGTTTTGAAAATCCACCATTTTTAAAAACTGTGGATATCTATATAAAATGGTTCATAATTCTCAAAAGTGGAATTTTGTGGAAAAACCTAATTCACTGGTTTTAATTGTGGATTTGGTAATATTTGATACCCCCTAATACAATTAAATATTATTCATTATTTCAGCTTGCAGTTTCAAGTGTTACATGTTATATGTAATATCTTGGTGGCTGGTCCAGTTTATTTTTCTTCCACCTCCCAGAATTAAACCCAATTGAGCTTGGGTTTTCTGAAATCAAATAAAAAATACAATCTTCACAAGTATTAAATTGTATCAATGCTGACTATAAATGGAAAGTAAGCCAGGCAACAGGTGATCTCCTCACAGTGGATTTTTGCTAAAAAATCTGAAATCACTACAGTTACAATTTCTCACCAGACCAACCAGCTCGGCACTGTTATTTAACTAACTCATCATTCTCCCCATTGTTTTTTTCAAGTAGCTCAAGATCCACATGTTATATATAATTAAATTATCATTTCAAGCTTTTTGATCCATTAACAAGATGTAATCCTTTCCAAATAAAAACACACAGTAGCTCAGTGAAATGAATTGTCCACCTTTGCCTCATTTATCATCAAATAGTTTTGACATCAACACACAATTAGAATATCTTAAAAATGTAGCAAAAAGCAGTCTAGAAATCATAAACATAAATCTCATTGGTACTAATATCATGATGGAAAGCCAAGGTTTTTCTCAGCTTAGAAATAAAATGAAAAGGTAAATTCTAGATTATATAGCAATAAACAAGCCAAATGCCAATATTTTTGCAAGTTAAAATGGGTTAATCCAATGGCTGGGTAATCCAAAATTTGGGTCTTTCAAACCTGAAGGCTGATGACAAGGGTGAATAATACAAATTTATGTAATGTTGTCAATAGATAGTTTAATCTTGAGAGGCTAAAGATGTCTCAAATTTGAACACCATGGTCTCTCAACTGAGAAATGTAAACATCAGCTAGATCCCATCCCTTCATCATTTCTTGCATAATATTCTTTGATTGGAAAACAGCTTTGGATTTTTTGTCTTTTTTGCCATGAGAATTGTTTTCACATCGTCCTTCGTTCCCACCGTTGTCTTCTTCACAAATTCTGAATATTCATCCAGAAAGCTGTGAACTTCAAGATCAACAACAGAGGAGCTTTCAGAATCCGGTGGGTGGCTGTGGGCCTTACAAGTTACATGTTGGTTAAGTCTACAATTTTTTGCAGTTGAGAGTTTCACATATTTGATATTGGCTGGAGGGGGGAGTAAATGGACACTCCCTCCTGCCCTTTGAACTAGAAAATAGTGTTGGTTTATGGGAAACAATGATGTAATCTAACCAAGCTACTCACCAGGGCAACGGCCGATTTTTGGGCTGTTGCGGCCGTTAAAAGAATGTACTCAGTTGGATTGGGCGGATCAGCAAACACAGGCATGTTATCTTTGTATTTGATGTTTGGAGGGTGGGCCTCAAAGGTCAGATTCATATAAACACATCATTTGTGTCAAAATCACTTGGCAAGACAATAGTCAATGGATCTATTAATGGATCTGTTATTTTTGACAAAGATCCAATTGGAGCAGCCTTCTTGGTCAAGAAGTGTTTCTTGAACTTGAGTACATCCTTTGCTTTCTTAGGTAGAGTTTCCGGGCCGACAATCTGGACTTCCAAGCCTGCCTTTGTATTATCTTTTTGGTGACTAACGGTCCAATGAGTAAACAAAGGCCGTATTATTTACCATATAGCTAGCTAGCTTCTTGAACCCCTCAGCACCCGGAATTTTTATCACAAATCTCCAGTTGATATGCGGAAAACCAATTTCAACAGCATTTGGATTAGGGCATTAATAAAAAAACCCAGTTTTTCCGCGTTTACACCCGGTTTTCTGCGCAGATGCGGCTGCGCAGCAAACCTGGTTTTCCGCGCGCACACCCGGTTTTATTTAATTTTGAGTTTTTATTCAATATGCATAATGAGGGTGGCATATGATGCGCACAGACTCCCCAGGCATGCTCATCCAACTTCCAACATCAACCACATCAAAAACCACTCACCACAGTCAAAAACCAACGCCCCCCCCCTAGATCATCAACCCCCCGTAACTCATCAACCACTCAACCAATCCACATAAAAAAACACCGAAATTCCCCATTTTTCCTCCTCTCCGCAACCCCAGTCACCAATTTCACTTTTTTTCCCCAAATTTTCCCAACTCCTCCCACCACTACTCCTCATCCATTGTCCACCCAAACCCACTAAAAATAACACCAAAAAACATCTTTTCTTCCCCTTTCCACGCCACCTCAAAATCTTCCATACCCCACCAATTTTTTCAACCTTTCCCCCAATCCAAAAAAACCTCAAAATCCAACATGTCTCACATCAACCCCCTCTTCCTCGCCAAAGATGCCGCCACCACTCCCGCCATCACTCCTGAAGTACCCAACCTTGCTCCTCCTCCTGAGTTAACATATCAAACAAAGGAGGAAATGCATAGCTCTGTCCAAACTTGGGCCAAGAAGCATGGCTATGCCCTCTGCATAACCCATTCCTCCACTGAAAATGGGGAGAACAGATCCACTTATCAATGTGACAGATCTGGGGTTTTTCAGCCCAAAGATGGTACTAAATTGGGGAAGACCAAGAAGATTTCCTGTCCTTTCAAACTTACCGGAAACTTCTATAAGAAGAAAGGCTACTTCCAAATCAAGATTAAAGATCCTAGCCACAACCACCCAGCTTCTGAAGATCCTTCCATCCATGCCGTCCATTGCCAATTAACCGATGAACAAAAAACCACTGTCACCCAATTAACCCATTCTGGAGTTCGTCCATTAACTATTAAGACTGCCTTATTGCAAGACACCAATCTCCCTTCTTCTGTCACCCTCAACACCATCTACAATCACCGTAACCTTGTGAGATCCACCCAACTTGAAGGACGTACACCGATTGAAGCTCTCGTTCATGAAATCCGCCATCATGAATTGTACCACACGATCGATACCTCCGAAGGCCTCATGACCTCTTTTTTCTTTGCTCATCAGAAATCCCTTGACTTGGCAAAACAATTTCCCACCACTATCCTCCTTGACTGCACCTACAAAAGCAACAAGTTTAAAATGCCCTGTCTTCACATAGTTGGTATTAACTCCTCAAACAAATCTTTTTCCTTGGCTTTCTGTTTCCTTTCTGCTGAGAAGATAGCCAACTACTCTTGGGCCTTGGATCAGCTTTGCATCTCAATGGACAATCAATCTCCATCCGTACTAGTCACCGACAACAAGGCTGCCCTAATCAAAGCAATTGAACTAGTCTTCCCAAATGCCTCACATCTCCTCTGCTCCTGGCACATTATGAAGAATATCCAGTCCAACTGCTACAAACATTTCAAATCTGAAGAAGAATGGTCCACCTTTTGAAACCATTGGAATCAATTACTCCATTCCAAAACTGTTTCTGACTATCATAAAAACTTCACCCAGCTTTATATGACTTGGAATCCACCAACCGCCAACTACATCATATCCAACATCCTCCCTTGCAAAGAAAAAATCGTAGCCTGTTTTGTCAACAAGAAACCCCACTTCGGTAACACTATCACCTCTAGAGTCAAAGGTCTTCACGCGTACATCAAATGATTCATCAACTCTTCCACTGCCTCCTTTGCTGCTGTTGTCAAACAAATCCACCAAGCTCTGACCAATCAACTTCACAAACAATACATCGAATCCTCTCAGCACTCCTACAAACTCCTCACTGGCCTCCCCCCTTGTGTTGGTGATCTAAATGGCACCATCTCCCACTATGCCCTCAAGATCATCCACTCTCACCACATTTCTAAACCGCCAACTTCCACTTGCACTGGAAACTACTCTTCTCACATGGGAATCCCTTGCGTCCATCAAGTTCACAAAGCAAAAGGACTAGGCAGCAAGTTGACCCCTCACAATTTCCATTCTCAGTGGCATGTTAAAAAGGATCTTGAAGTGAGTTGGCTAATATAATTTCCTGGTTTCTGTTTCTCTTTCATGGTTTTATAGTTCTAATTTGTTTTTTGCCTCCATTTATGAGCAGACATTCATTGAAGAGGACAACAACGATGGATCAAGTGACGGTCTACTTCCCACCAAAGAAAACAACGAGGAAATTTTCTTAACAGATCTCTTTAAGGAATTCCAAATGTTTCAACCTGGCAAGCAAAAATTCTACATTGGCGAAATCAAGAAGCTCTTTCAAGGGAACTACACCACAGTGGCCATCCAGGAACCCCTCTTTAGCAAGTATCACCAAGGACGAGGAAGACCAAAGGGCACAAAAAGGAAACACAAATCAACTGCTTCAACAAAAAGGGATCCTTCAGGCTATGAATACACAGAATTGGAGAAGAAAGGAAGAGGAAGGCCAAGGAAGCAGGTGACAGAACACAAGGTATTTATTCATTTATCTCTTGTCTGTTTGTCTTTGGTTATTGATTTCTTGTGAACTTGAAGGAACCTTTGGCCAAGACAAAAGGACGTGGTAGGCCTAAGAAGATGGATGAATCTGAGGAATCAGAGGTAATGATTCATCTTTATTCTTCACTCAAATATCACATCTAATTCTTTCTCCTTGTGTTTTCTAGGCTGTGTCAACAGAAGAGGAAAGTGAGGAGGAGTCTGAATCAAGTGGAGAGCTTCCAGAGGTGGATGATATCATTCAACAGGGCTCAGAACATGAAGGAGGAAATTTGAAGACTGTAAGTGTTTTTATTTCCATCTTGAGTACATTATACTGAAGTTAAATGATTGTTTGATACATCAGAGGTCTGGAAAAATACTTAAACAGGTGAAATTTGAATCAGTTAAAAGGACTAAGATGGATGAAAACACTTGGGCAGAAAATGATGCTTATAGGCCTTTTGATGTGAGTTTTACTAATTTTTTTTGAAGAGATCTTTAATTCTGAGCTTCTTATTGGTTACCCCTTTCATAGACCTCAATGACTGCCAGCTCAATCTCTATTCCTGACACCTATATGTCTGAGGCACTCAGTTGGAGTACTTACAATAATGTGGCTGTTGATTTGGTTAGTAATTTCCTTTTATTTAGTGTTCATTTTATATAAAATTAATCTTTTCTCAAACTATACTTCAGTACAAGTACAAAGACCACATTCATCCCAAAGAAGCCATCCAACATCTCTCTACAACTACCGATGTCAAAGGCGATGGGAATTGTGGATTTCAAGCCGCTGCGGTCAGCATGGGACGTTCCTCAGACGAATGGATGAAAATTTGCAAGGAAATGAAAGAAGAACTCAAATCAAACCCTGTCTATTCAAACCATCAGATGCTAAAGAACATATGGGGCGCCAACCACAAGGATCTAATCAATGCACTCTCTTGGGATGGAAAAGGACAGGCTCCACTGAAGTATTGGATGACCTTCCCTGCTCATGGATACTTGATGGCTGACACTTATAAAAGACCTGTGGTCTTGTTTTCTGGTCTAATGCCCACCATTTATCTCCCTCTCTCTTCTCCACCCACCACCCACTCTCCCATATGTCTCATACTCATTACCAGTCTTCTTCATCTCATCAGCTTCACGTTTAAGGCTGAAATATGGCCTTCCCCTAGGATTGATCCATATTGGCAACATTGAGCTGAAGATGAAGCTCTGTTGTGGAAAGAGTGGATTCAGCCCAATTTGGACCTTGGGGAAAAAGTTCTTTTCCCTCCAATAAGAAGATCTGCCAGAATTAATAAGATTGTTGATGTTGAATAGTTATTTGTCTATTTTCCTATATTTCCATTTTATTCTGATAAAAATTCCATTTTATTCTGATAAAAAGTCAATTTTATGATCTGTATTTCTTTCCAATGAAGTCTTAACCCTCTAAAGTGTATGAAACCATTTAAAAACTCCCCAAATATCTTAAAAGACAGGCGTGAAGGTGTTTACAAATAAGTTCTGTCCAAAAATCATAAACAAAAAAACCAGTAAATTTAAAAATAAACTGTTTGCTGCATTAAATTCTGCACCCCTTAAAGTGCTTTAAAAATATTTAAAACTTTGAGAGATCTTGAAAATTGAACCGTGGGGATTGTTTTTGAAAAAACCGGGTGTATGGGCAAAAAAAAATAGAAGATGTTGTTTTTTTGGAAAATAAAAAATACCATAAAATTCTACACGCCTAGAAGTATATTAAACAATTTTAAGATTCTGAAAAACCATAAAAGTCCGCCCGCAAAAAAAAAATTAAAAAACCGGGTGTAAACGCGGAAAACCGGGTGTAAACGCGGAAAACCGGGTGTACTCCGCAGCAAATTTTACGTTGCCGCTGCGTAATACTGGGTGTAAACGCGGAAAAACCGGGTTTTTTTATTAATTCCCTTGGATTAATGGCCCTGCACCTTTGAACCGCTTTTAATATTCTGCAGCAACCATATCTTGTAATTTGTTGAGGCTGGTGGATACAACTGCAATTTGGATTAGAAACTGCTGTTGGGATTGGGTTAATTTCCAAGCTTCCTTGGGGGGGAATACAGCTTGAGAGTGGTGCTGCAATCAATAATCTGAGGCTGAACACCTCAACAGAAAACAACAACTATTAAATTCCATTTGATTGGTCCTGAGCAATCAATCAAAAAAAATAATCTGACGGTCAATTGAGTTGGTGGCGGACCAATGACATGAATAAAATCTAGTTTGGATGCGGAGTGGTAACCAGGCAGTGGCGTTTCTCTGGCAAACAGGTCAAGACGTGTTTGGGGCTATAGAATTGGATAGGATCAAAAGAGTGGGATTGTTGGCAGCTTGAAGGCTACTGGCACAGCCCAAAGTGGAAATCATCATGTGGCTATTTGTTTCACAACATGAGACAAAAACAGAAAGATTAATAATCATAAAATCGAAAGCCATGATTTCTCCCAAAGATGTGTTCAAGCTATCTTCAAAACATAACATGTGAATGAATGTGTAGAGAGAAGTCCAGGATTAAAGTTTTAAACAATATTGATTTTCAGCTACGACATTTGATAGAGCGCTTTTGCTCATGAATGCTTTTTTTATCAGGTTTATGATAAAAAAATCATGCATGGGCAGACAAACTATAAACGAAGATAAGTCTTGCTTCGCCACTTGAATAAGAACCACAAACCGATCATTAACGTCACAGCAAGTCCGAGTGCAATAATTGCACCACCTTCAGTCAAGGCCGTCGACTGACCAGGATCGAATCGTTCAAGTTGAAGCCTTGTTCGAAGTGGAGCTACCAACACTTGAGGAATCTGGGGCGATGGTTCATTTATAATCATGGCGCCTCGACACGTTGGACAGGTCCTTGATATCGTCGACCATCCATTGATACATTCCTGGTGGTAGAGGTGATGTGCCGTACACACGGGTACTACTCCAATATCGCCCTTGAATTCCCCGAGACAAATAGCACAATGATCCCGACCTTTTGATTGGCTGCTTTCGACAATCGAAGACGCATCCTCTTTGTTCAATGGGTGTCCAAGGCTTTCATCGGAAGAAGCCGCTTGTACAGGTTCAGGGTGCCGTCCTTCATCATCGGGAATTTGAACAATTACCTCGTGCCTCTGAGAATAAACCGATTGGGGAAAAAAGAAAAAAGAGAAAAAAAAGGGTTCATCTCCTACTAGAACTCCTCATGTTCAAGGCTGATCGTCTAAACAGCTAACTCACATCGGGACTTGGCTGAGACCCCCGAGCTGGATTGACATCGCCTTGGTGAATGGGATTTGCAGTTGACCAGTCTTCCACCCCGCTTGGAGTGAAGGAGGGCTGCGGAACTTCGAGGGATTGGTGAGCGGACTCTTGCGGTACAGCGTCGGCCAACCGGCCCGCTTGTTGGACCGATTCGGTTCCGAGACTGTTCCCAACGAGCTGCTCTCACAATCAAGTACTTGTCTCAGTTATGATGGGGTTTGGTTCTTCAGAAAAACAAACGGTGCTCAACAAATACGAGTATAGGCCATCGAATCATTGTAGAAATCTGAAAGCTAGTCTGGAGTAAGGGAAGAATAGAGGTTGGACAAACAGCCTAGAATATTCAAGTGTCTTACAGTATATCTTATTACCCGTGAACTTTGAAGCCAATGAAATCAGAACCCCTCGCTCGTAGCTCCAGGTCCCAGGCACGCATACAGCTCTTCGCAGGAATAATGCCAGGGGTTGTAGTCCATGGAGGATTTAAGAACTTTCAGCAACAGCTGGTATTCCAGCCACCGCTTCCTGAGACAAAGCCTGCGACGGGTCCCAAGGCTTATTGAACCAAATGAAATCCTTCCAGGCGAATCGGTTTACATTTACTTTTCGGGTGTGTACCACTCCGCCCCCGAGTTCGGTTTTTCTACACCACGGGTGCAATTTTTGCTCCTTCGGGCTGACAACCCGACGTCAAGTGATCCCCGACGCCACCCTGACCCCGTGGTTGGGCTGGCGTTGATCTGATGGTATGCCTTGCGTCGGGTAGCAGGTCACTTTGATGCAATGCATGCATTCAGAGTTGCGGCAGGGTGGCTAAAACATCAGGTCCTTTCTATTATTTAAGTACTAGCCTCTCAACAGCGCCCACCCAACCTTAACAGTCATAAACTTAAGCCCTTCCTATGTGGCTTCAGCTAGACCAGCTTATTACCACTGCTCATCCTTGAATACCCAAAATGCACATATGTAAATAGTTTCCAATTTTTATGTTTAAAATATCTCAATTGTGAGAAAAGATCCACTATCTATGACCAACCTGAACTTGGGTCCATAAAGGCATGCAGGATCAACAGATTTGATGAATTTTTTGCATTTTAGTATTTGGTAAGTACAATGAGCTGCATGGTTTTTTCAATAAGCCAAACTAAATTCATATTTCATTCATTCAATTAATCCAAAATCTATAGGTCTACATGTGCTATATTTAGCCATCTCTGCTGTGAAAATTCTGTTTTGCATGTCTGTAATTCCACTAATTTGTTATGATGATTTAATGATCACTGCTTGGATTATCATGTTGTTAGAACTCATGTGAAGTGAAATCTTGTTGCCTATTATTTACATCCAAATTGAATAATGGGGCTCTGGGAGATGCTGCTGAGTAAAGGTGAAATAATGGTCTGGTGTGGTAAACTTGACTGGATGACCTTTCCAGGTGGCTGCAAGTGGTGAAAAGTGGATTTCCAGGGGACATTGTGCTAGAGGTGTTTGCAAGCTCCCCCCTTTGGGATCTCACAAAGACTGTCAACTACCTTTCACAAGACATAAAAACATTTTGTATTTAGTCTTGTATTTATCCTTTCCTAGCTCAGCAGAGATTGCTGTAGTCTGAGACATCTCTCTAGAGCTAGGAAGCGTATTTTGCCAACATGATTGATATAAATATGATTTTCCTTTTGGGGGATATGGAAAATCCTGAAGGGAGAATCACAGGCAATTTGCTTGTGATACCTGCCAGGTGTGTGTCATGAGCCGTATTGCGGGCCTGCCCGCACCAAAGCCCGCACCACATGTAGATAGTCTATCACGTACATGTCACAGACAGACCACTATATAGTCTGTCAGGACAAGTGTCAGCCACCAAGATATTACATATGACATGTAATACTTGAAACTGCAAGCTTAATAAATAATAATAAACCTTTTAATTTATTATTATTTAATTTATTCTATTTTTTATTTTTACTTGATTTTCTGAGCAAAACAGGAATTAGACCTAATTGTCTAAGAGCTTCACCAAATAGCGTAATAGTCTAACAGTTAAGGACAAGCTTATGAATATCCTGCTTATATTAAAGGATCTGGGCTCAAGCCACACTCATGACCACACTCCCTATAAAATATTCTCTTAAATTTATTTAAAATTATATCTAAGTATTTTTATAAAAATCCAAGGAAATTTAATTAAGGAAAATCCTTGGAAAATCAATTTGCAAACACGCAATAAATGGATAAAGAACCATTTATTGGTATAGTTTTTTTCTTGAAAATCCTGGAAAATCCTTTGCAGCATAACCCATAATAATACATACTATAAGATTACATACTCATTTAAGTAAATAGTTATGTATTATTTATTTATATAATTAATACATGTGATTATCAATCAATTGTTCTTCAGGGAGGGCGCTTTTTCAAGCCCTGTTCCCTAGATAATTTATTCACAAGTATGCCTTAGTGAAATAAATAATGTATTACTGAAATACTTATTTAATTTAAAAATTATAATGTGAAATAATTATGATATCATTTTAATTAAAAATGACACCATCTTTCACATTTGATCACGAACAGGTTGCTCAATTTCCCCTGGTGATTTGCCCTGAACATTGCTTTCAAAAAAGAAGCATGTGAAAATAATAATGATTTATTATTTAAGGAGCTGGTTCTTCCACTAAATTGAAGACCACCTCCCCATTAATTTTAACATATACATAGATAACTCATTATAAGCTACCAAGGCGCTCACCTTCTCCTGTAAGTAAGGAGGACTGGCCTTTCTTATATTTATCTTGCTTAGTTAGAATTCGTTCAACAAAACCCCCCCCCCAATAAAAATATCTCCAGTTTTATTTATTGGAAGAACCGTGTTTAATTCTGGTTTTCTGCGCAACCCTTGCTGCGCAGTGGACTTTCCCCCCACTAGAAGTTTTCCGTGTGTGCACTAAGAACCAGGTTTTTTTGCATTACTTAAGTTTTAACACTTTAATCATTCTTTAACGGAGGGTGGCTTATGTGCACGGCCTGTTATATTAACGCACGCCAATTTTTTTTGGCGTGCGGGGCCAACACGCCATTTTTTTTTGGCGTGTAGGGTCTAAACGCCAAAAAAAAGGGCGTGTGAGACCCAGACGCCAAAATGGCTTTTGGTTCCCACACACCATTTTTTTTTGGCGTGTGGGCCCCGCACGCCAAATAAAAATGGTGTGTGGGCCCCGCATGCCAATTGTTTGGCGTGTGGGAGCGCACACCAAACAATTGGCGTGCGGGGCCCACACGCCAATTGTTTGGCGTGCGGGTCCCCCCTCACTCACATAATCGAATGGGAGGGCCCATTTGATTACGTGAGCGGGGCCCCTCCCAGCTGACGAGGTTATACAACCTCGTCAGCCGGGAGGACTTCCTCCCGGCACGAGGCTGTATACCCTCGTCAGCCGGGAGGACTTCCTCCCGGCTGACAAGGTTATACAACCTCTTCAGCCAGGAGGAAGTCCTCCTGGCCAATGAGGTTATGCAACCTCATCAGCCAGGAGGAAGTCCTCCTGGCCGACAAGGTTGTATAGCCTTGTCAGCTGGGAGGGGCCCCGCTCACGTAATCAAATGGGCCCTCCCATTTGATTATGTGAGTGAGGGGGGACCCGCACGCCAAACAATTGGCGTGTGGGCCCCGCACGCCAATTGTGTGGTGTGCGCTCCCACACGCCAAACAATTGGCATGCGGGGCCCACACACCATTTTTATTTGGCGTGCGGGGCCCACACGCCAAAAGAAAATGGTGTGTGGGAACCACACGCCAATTGTTTGGCGTGCGGGTCCCCCCTCACTCACATAATCAAATGGGAGGGCCCATTTGATTACGTGAGCGGGGCCCCTCCCAGCTGACGAGGTTATACAACCTTGTCGGCCAGGAGGAAGTCCTCCCAGCCGGCGAGGCTATACAACCTCGTCAGCCAGGAGGAAGTCCTCCTGGCTGACAAGGTTGTATAACCTCGTCAGCCCAGAGGACTTCCTCCTGGCTGACGAGGTTATACAGCCTCGTGCCGGGAGGAAGTCCTCCCGGCTGACGAGGTTGTATAACCTTGTCAGCCGGGAGGGGCCCCGCTCACGTAATCGAATGGGCCCTCCCATTCAATTATGTGAGCAAGGGGGGACCCGCATGCCAAACAATTGGCGTGCGGGGCCCACACGCCAATTTTATTTGGTGTGCGGGGCCCACACGCCAAAAAAAATGGCGTGTGGGAACCACACGCCATTTTTGGCGTCTGGGTCTCACACACCCTTTTTTTTTTGGCGTGTAGACCCTACACGCCAAAAAAAAAATGGTGTGTTGGCCCCGCACGCCAAAGAAAATTGGTGTGCGTTGATCAACGCTCCAACCATCCTCATCCAACATCCAACATCAACCACATCAAAAACCGCTCACCACATTCAAAAACCAACACCACCCCCCCCTAAATCTTCAACCCCCCTTAACTCATCAACCACTCAACCGATCCACATAAAAAAACACCAACAATCATCATTTTTCCTCCTCTCTGTAACTCAAGTCTCAGATTTTCCAAATTTTCCCTCAATTTGTCTCAACTCCTCCCACCACCTGTTTTCACTTCAATCATCACTCCTCATCACTTTTCCACCCAAATCCACTAAAAAAAACACCAAAAAACTTCCTCATCATTTCTCACATCAACCCCCTCCTCCTTGCCAAAGATGACTCCACCACTCCCAAAACACACAACCTTGCTCCTCCTCCTGAGTTAACATATCAAAACAAGGAGGAAATGCATAACTCTGTCCAAACTTGGGCCAAGAACCATGGCTATGCCCTCTGCATAACCCATTCCTCAACATAAAATGGGGAAAACAGCACTGCCAGCATAATTGCCTAGGTTGAGTTCATCCCAGTTAAACTAGGATTCAAAAAACCAATTTAAAGTAGGTTGGCCTCAACCAATGAAATATAAAACCAAGGGGGGTCCCTTGGATATATATTTCATCCGTTTAATTCAACCAAGTTTAATTGGTTGAGTGCATCCCAGTTTAACTGGGATGACTTCATCCTAGGCAATTATTCTGGCAGTGCAGATCCACATATCAATGTGATAAATCTGGGTTTTTCAGCCCAAAGATGGTACTCAATTGGGGAAGACCAAAAAAATTTCCTTTCCTTTCAAACTTACTGGAAACTTCTATAAGAAGAGAGGCTACTTTCCCAAAACACTGCCTATTCCAATTACTACGTCTGGCGTCAATTCCACATGCACACAAACCTCTTTTTAAAAATTGTTCATGATGTGACAGAACACAACCCATATTTTGTTCCAAAATGTGATGCAACTGAAAAAACCCCTACCCACAACCACCCAGCTTCTGAAGATCCTTCAATCCATGCCGTCCATTGCCAATTAACCAACAATCAAAAAACCACTGTTACCCAATTAACCCATTCTGGAGTTTGCCCCTTAACTATTAATAAAGCTTTATTGCAAGACACCAATTTTACTTCTTCTGTCACCCTCAACACTATCTATAATCACCGCAACCTCTTGAGATCCACCCAACTTGAAGGCCGTACACCCATCAAAGCTCTTGTTCATGAGATCCTCCATCATGAATTCTACCACACAATTGATACCTCCGAAGGCCACATGACCTCTTTGTTCTTTGCTCATCAGAAATCCCTTGACTTGGCCAAACAATTTCCCACTACTATCCTCCTTGATTGCACATACAAAACCAACAAGTTTAAAATGTCCCTTCTTCACATAGTTGGAATCAACTCTTCAAACAAATCTTTTTCATTGGCTTTCTGCTTCCTTTCTGCAAAGAAAATAGCCAACTACTCTTGGGCCTTGGATCAGCTTTGCATCTCAACAAAAAATCAATCTCCATCAGTCCTAGTCACCAAAAACAAGGCTGCCCTAATCAAAGCAATCAATCAAGTCTTCCCAAATGCTTCACGTCTCATCTGCCCCTGGCACATCATGAAGAATATCCAATCCAACTGCTACAAGCATTTCACCTCTGAAGAAGAATGGGTGTGTGGGATACTTGCTCACGTAATCAAACCGGTGGACCAGTTCAATTACGTGAGCAAGTCATTGTCCAGGAGGAAATCCTCCTGGCTGATGAGGTTGTATACCTTGTTGGCCAGGAGGATTTCCTCCTGGCTGATGAGGTTATATAACCTTGTGAGACAGGAGGAAATACTCCTGGCCAACAAGGCTATACAACCTTGTCAGCCAGGAGGATTTCCTCCTGGCTGATGAGGTCCTCAGGAGGAAATCCTCCTGGCCAACAAGGTTGTATACAACCTCATCAGCCAGGAGGATTTCCTTCCTGGCCAATGACTTGCTCACGCAATTGAACTGGTCCACCGGTTCAATTACGTGAGCAAGTATCCCACACGCCAAAAAATTGGGGACCTGCACACCGATTTTTTTTGGCATGCGGGGCCTACACGCCAGAAGAATTTGGTGTGCGGGGCCTACATGCCAAATTCTTTTGGCGTGTAGGCCCCGCACGCCACTTTTGGCCAAAAACTGGTGTGTTGCCAATATTTTTGTCACTTTCTGCGCGGCTGGGCTTTGGCGTGCATTTATTTTTTTTTTGCATTTTTTTCACTTTTTTTTCCTTTTTTTCCTTTTTTTTTTTTTTTTGCTTTTTTCCCCTGTTTTTTCTTTGCTTTTTTTCCCTTGTTTTTTTCCTCTTTTTTTTCACTTTTTATAATTCTCTAGCTTTTTATTTTGCATGAGCTGCATTTTTTTTTTTGGTCCCTCTTTTTTTTTGCTTTTTTCTGTTTTTTTGCATACTTATTGGGTGTTTGTTTTTGAAATTGTGCACACTTCTTCACTAAAGCAACCATACTGTTTCTAACAACCAATAACACATTATACCAACCAATCATTTTGCTACCAACCAAGGTACACATATTGTAGACTGTTGCTGGCAACCAAGTCAGATTATTTAATTAATGTTGCTACCAACTATACCCCGCACTACTGAAGAAATTGATCAAATTGTGAATGTAGAAATTCCAGATCAGCTTTCCAATCCAGCTCTTTACCAAGCCATATCAAGACATATGATCCATGGCCCTGTGGACCTTACAACCCAAACGCACCATGCATGGTCAATGGTGTTTCCTCAAAGAAGTACCCAAAAGAATTTTGTTCTGAATCATCAATAAATGAAAACTCCTACCCACAATATAGAAGAAATCAAAATGGAAATAAAATATGTAGGGGTAAGAAAAACTTGATGATTGACAATTGTTGGGTGCCTCACAATACTACCTCTCATCAAAATATCAGTGCCATATAAATGTTGAAATTTGTGCAGAAATATCCACAGTCAAATATCTCTACAAATATACAAGGGAAATGATAAGGTAGTTCTGGATGTTGGGGACAGGATTGATGAGATCAATAGATTCAGGGAGTCACACTGGGTTGAAGCTCCTGAAGCTTGCTGGAGGATATTCTCCTTTAAACTATCTTCCACCTACCCATCAGTCAACAGATTGGACATACATTTGCCCAATCAACATCAAGTAACATACCCTCAAGATGAATCATTGCAAACCATTATTCAAAGGGATTCAGAAATGATGCCCTCATGACAAATCGGATCATTGAAGTAATCAATCCAATTCTACTCCAGAATGGTCTGCAGCGGATTGATTTATCATTTCCTGATCTTGCAAGATATGATCCTTCTGCTGCAAGTACCCACCTAATACAAAATTGGATGTTGGATGAAGAGAGGTCAAGCTTAAATGTGGATCAAATTCGAATTGAGAATTTAAATCAACTTAACCATCAGCAGAGGTTGGCCTTTGATCAAATTCTCCATGCCTGCAATTCAGAACATCCACAATGTTTTTTTATTGATGGGCCTGGTGGCTCTGGAAAGACTTTCCCATACAATTTTCTTACTTTCACATTTAAGACCAACTCAAAGGATGTCTATTGCATTTGCCGGTAGTGGTAAGCATCAATTTCATGACAATTTGAACATACATATTCCAACTAATTTTTGTTTCTATCTTACAGGAATTGCTGCTATGAACATGCCATATGCAAAGACTGCTCATCTCACCTTTGGAATTCCTCTCAGGCTGTTGCAACATTCAGTTTCTTCCATTGCAAAAAACTCATTAGTTGATAGATTACTCCAGGACTTGATGGACTCAGATCCAACATTTGGTGAAAAGGTAAGGGTCCTAGGGGAAGACTTCTGTCAGGTTTTGCCAGTTTTAAGGAAGGGATAACGTCCTCAAATTTTTAACTCTAGCACTGTAAACTCTCACTGCTGGAGACACTTTTGCCAGAACATCATTTTTCTGTCCATCAACATGCGTGCAGCTGGGGATCCTCACTTTCAGCGATTTTTACTATCTGTTGGGAACAGAGAAGGTATCACTGATTTTTCAAACAAGATACAGCTGCCTGCTTCAGTGGTAATTCATGGTGGATCCCACAAGGAAAATTTGGATCATCTCATCACACAATTATTCCCATATATTTCCAGGTCTTTCTCCCAACATGATTTCTTTTTGGACCGGGCTGTTCTTTGCTGCAAGAATATTTCAGTCAACCATATAAATTCTAGGATCTTGCAAGGTATTCCATCAGAAGGCAGGGATTATACAAGCTATGATTCAGTGGAAGATGACCCCCAAAACCTATGCTTGCAGGGATACATAAATAGTCTAACAAGTTCAGGCTTTCCACCTCATATTCTGAAATTGAAAAGGGGGGTCCCAATCATAATGCTGAGGAACCTTGATCAAACAATGGGACTTTGTAACGGGACTAGATTGATTGTGGAAAACCTAGGCCCAAATGTTATTTATGCAAAGGTAATTTCAGGAAATAGAGTCAACAACTTGGTGGCCATATAGCACATTCCCTTCATATCAGACCCTGATGAGTCTGGATTGCCTTTCAAGCTCATACATAAACAAATCCCTGTAAATCTGGCTCTCTCACTAACTATAAACAAATCTCAAGGTCAGACAATTGGAAATGTAGGTATTGTACTTCATAATCCTGTATTTAGTCATGGTCAACTCTATGTTGCATTTTCACAAAGTAAGTCCAGCCGTACTACAAAGGTAGTAGTCCCTCAGCCTGAATTTGGCCTTCCTTCATATGGAACATCAAATATTGTTTACAAAGAGGTTCTTTCAAGTGTTCAGAGGCAACAGTCATATTAATATTTTTAGATTCTCATCCTTTTTTTTTTTGCTTCATAATTTCATTGCTTTTTAATTTCAACATGCAATTTTATCTTTGTCCTTATACATATTTCCACAAATACAAATTCATGCACCCTTCTCATCAAGCCCCCAAGTCATACACTTGTATTTTCATAAAAAAAAAATACAAAAATACATATCCAGACTTTCTCAGAGCTGTGCTACAATAGTTTATGGAAACAGACCGTCTCCTCCTGTTTTCAAAAAAAAAAAAAAATTGTCATTTTTTGTAAAAAAAAGTGCAAAAAAAAACCAGCAAGAAACCCATTTTGAAAAAAAAACGGTCGTTAGCTGTGAAATCGGCCCTTGTATAAGTATGTATGTATATGTATATATATATTTTCCCCGGACCAAGATGGCATTTTTTTTTTTTTGAGTTTGATTTAGACATGATACCCATGATCAGTCCAAGGAAATTCAAAGGTGAAAAGAAGACTGTCTATGTAAATCTTGATAGCATTGACATGCATACTACGCATTGCACGAAAGAATTTTTTGGAACAGTGTACTACATATATGGCAGCCGCAACGTCGAGACCAATCAGACCTCCCCATACACACACGAAGAGACTTTTTCCAGTGCACCAATGGCCAACAAAATCTTCAAAGAATGTGTGAAGCATTAAAATTAAAACTAGAGAGAAAATAGGAGGATTGATTATATCACTTGTATGGATTACAAAGAAGAAGAAGAAAAAGAAAACCGTATGATGATCAGTTTGAGAAAATTAGTTTTATATTTATCAACCGATCTAAATATCTGTAGTCTATTGATCAATAAGAAATCGGTGATTGATGGAGAATGAGAGAAGAGAAAAAGAAGTCAAGGATCGTTAACGGAAGACAAGACACGATTCCTGAACCGATGGATGAGCGATTTCTTGATCAAGTTTTCGTTGCTAAGTTGAGAGGGTTGGATGGATGAAGAATGAGGGTCAGGATCATGGGAAGAGGGAGGATTATCTTTCAGAGGGTCAGCAGCAGAAGGAGGAGCAGGGCTGTTGGTGTTGGTGTTGTTGTTGGTGGTGGTATTGGAAGTCGTGGATGGAGGGACGGGAGGAACAGGGTTAGAAATAGAGTTGTCGATCTCGATTTTAGTCGATGCTAGTTGCAAAATATCCTCCTGAACACACACAGCCGAATATACGTGGACATAAAACCAACCCAAAGGATCAGTTTCAAGAAAACGAACGGAGGTGACTGGAAGAGAAAAAGGTGACAGACCTCGATAGTGCCCTTAGAGATCAGTTTAAAGACGGTCACATCTCGGGTCTGGCCCAGCCGATACGCCCGGTCCTCTGCTTGTCGATCGTTATGAGGGTTGAAATCTTGATCAAAAATGATCACTGTGTCTGCTGCCATCAAATTCAGTCCCAATCCACCGGCCCTAGTCGACAACACTTCGATCATGAAAACATTCCTCATCAGCGAAAAAGAACGCCCCCCCCCAGAAGGAATGGGAAGGTGATAGAGACTTACAGAATACGGTGATGGTGGGGTCGTTGGTGAATTGATCGACTAATGACTGGCGCTCGACCACGTTCGTTTGTCCGGTAAGCACGAGAAATTTAACCTCAAGAAGGTTAAGGACTACCTTCAAGATATCAAGCATTTGGGTGAACTGGCTAAAGATAAGAAAACGGCTATCCGAGGAGCGAGACTCTTTAATATTGTTATGCTCAGATTGACCGTTTTGATTATTACTATTATTAGACTGTAGGATAAGTTGTTGGAGTGTTTTAATTTTACCCGAGTTTAAAAACTCGTCTCTAGAGAGTTGGAACTGCCGGAGCGATTTGTATTGGCCACAAAAGTAGTCGATCTCGTAGTCGGACATGACCTCGAGGTCTTCGACGATCAGATCTACCGAACAGTCAAAGAACGAGACTTCGTTGAGGCATCCTTTGGCGATCTTCCTCAACATTGATTCGTCGTATTGGCGACGGAAGAGTAATGGATGGTTCGAAACTTTGCGGAGTTCCATTAAGACGTTGGTCGTCGAATTGGCTATCGTTTTCTTCGTCAGACTCTTCTTACTTCCTGCTCCGCCTGCAGCGCTGCCTCCTAATAAACCATTCTTCTTGAAGCTTTCAATTTCTTCTTCTGGTTCGAAATCTTCATCATCTTCAGTGGCAGATGAATTGATCAGATACTTTTTACTTTTCTTGATCAGTTGATCGTAGGCCTCAGATTGACTAGGTTCGAGTTCGCAATAGATGACCTTCTCGATCTTCTTGGGTAGCTCCTTGAGGACCTGAGTTTTCTTTCTACGGAGCACGAACGGACTCATCATCTTTTTAGCCCTGGTGATTCTGGTTTGAGCGAGGAGGTTGACCTGGGCCTCAGATGGCACCTTGAAGATCATCCGGAGATCTTTCTGAGCTTGGCCGCCAAAGATCTTGGGAAGGATGAAGCTGAGTAGGGAGACGAGTTCTTGGAGGTTATTCTGGAGGGGAGTTCCGGTGAGCAAGAGGCGCCAACCGACGTGCATGCGCATCAGGTCCTTGTACCGCTTCGACTGTGAGTTCTTGAGTTGGTGGCCCTCATCATAGACGCAGGCATCGAAGCGCATCCGGTCGAGGAACTTACGATCCTCAACCGTCCCAGTAGCAATGTTGTAGGTCGTGATCACCACGTCCAGTCCAGGCATTGCCTTCAGCTCGTAACGCAGCTCCATCCGTTCAATTTGAGAGCCATAATATTCCCGCACGATTAAGTTTGAGCTGAAATTCCCAAATTCCCGTTTCCAGTTCTCCAGCGTGGATGAGGGGACAACCACCAGATGTGGCCCCGGTTGGCCGGCCAGCTTGAGTTGGGATAGGAAACATACCACCTGCGCCGTCTTACCCAGCCCCATCTCATCGGCTAGGATGCACGAGAGTCCTTTCGAGTAGAGCAGATTCATCCAATTGATTCCCAACATCTGGTAGGACTTGAGCATCATCTTCTTAGGAACCGACGAGGGCTGACTGTAGATATAATCCGCAAATGCTCTCCTCTCTTCCTCTGTGCTCAGCCCTTGGGCATCTGTCAGGTGATCTACCAGATCCGTCGCTCCCTCTTGCTCGTTTTTTGCCGTGCCTGTCTCCTCCGTAGTCGTCTTCCTTGTTGCTGCTTGCACTCGAATCGCCCAGATATTCATGATCGATGATAAATCTTGACCATGCTTTTCACATTTACTCAGCACTCGATCCACTTCAAAGTAGCCCTGTTTGAAAAAAAAAGAAGAAAAAGAAAACCCCCCAATCGAGTTAGACTTTTGAACGAATGGGCAGATCGAGGAATTGGTCTTACTTTCATCATGTCTTGGTAGTGAGTCAAAATCCCCGAATTGACGCCCTTCTTTTTTCGCAGTTTAGACTTCATATCTTCGGCGTCCTTGAACGGTCGACAACCTACGATCGTCTTGGCCTGCTCCAACGTGCAAGCTGCATGTACATATACATATTGATTCGCAAAAGGATGCATCAATAGTTGAGACATGGATGATGTGAGTATGTGACGGTTGACCTACCCGTAACAGCTGGTAAATCGACCACGTCGCACGTGTTAAAGAACCGGATCGCGTCATCCTCGGAAACTCTTTGATGGTAGTTGTGGTCGTCGTGCTCATCCGAGCCGTGCTCAGAGCGAGCGCGTTTCCATTCGTCTTGGTCTGAGTCGAGGTTTTCTTCGTCATCTCCTGGCTCTTGGTCGGAGGCGAGGTCGATCTTTCGCCTGAGTTTTTTAGTTGTCGGACGAGTCTTGGGGCGGGAGATGACGGTGATGCTATGATCTGGGTCCGAGTCGGACTGGCTGGCTGAGCTTGATTCCAGCCGGGGTCGTTTATTGGCCAGTCTCTTGCTGTCGCTTGGGGCTGTGATCGAGATCTGGACATCCGAGTCATCCGAGTCGATCTTCCTCCTCGTCTTCGCCGTAGTCCGTGGCTGGTCTTGCTCTTCCTCTTCGGAACTTTCGAGCGCAATTCGACGCGTCTTCTTCTTGTTATTATTATTGCCAGATCGTGTAGACTTGAGATAGATTTGTGGAGATACTGTGAAGGAGAGTGGGTCGTTGGGTAATGATGAGCCTTGTGATGATGAGGATGATGCTGATGAGGATGATGATGGTGTTAATGATGATGGGAGGATGATGGATTTAGAATTTTGAGGTTGAGGTTGAGCTGATGATGAGCTTGAGCTTTGTTTAGGTTTGAGATGATGTTGATGGATACTGATGGGTTGTAGTGTGATACCATCCTGGTCGAGTACTTCAATGCTGCCCTCGGCATCCGAGTCCTCTGATTCTGGGATGAGATTCTTGTTTTTGGTTGGATGTTCACTTGGTGGATTGTTGGCACTGAGATCGATGACTCTGTTGTTCTTCTTGGTTATAGTAGTAGCACTACTACTCTCCTGTTTGTTTCTAATATCCTGTCGATAAGATTCGGGTAGGTAGCTGGCTGGTGCGACGACATTGTTTGGTTTGAAGTAGATTGATGATTTGTTGGTCTTGGAGGAAGAAGACATGGTTTGAGTGTCTGTTGACCGTCTGATGTAGTAACAGTTGGTTTCTTCTGATCCGCCCTGACCGCCTGTACTGGGGCGGCTAACAGTAGATACTTCACAACCCAACTCCTCGGTCGGCCTGACGAAAACTCAGTCTCACTGACCAAACCCACTGGAACACACGAAAACAACCAACAACAACCACATTTTATAGTAAAGCTCCCATTCTCGAGTTTGGGAGGGTTGGATTTTCAGGAAAAGGGGTAATATTCCAGAGGGGATATGTAAATGTGATAGGCCCACTGTTTTTTTCTATCCCAGTAGTATCCACTGCTGGCTTTTGACTTGTTCCATCAACAAAGCCAACACATCTAGGGAAGCCTTCCTCTTGTATGACCTGAGATGATTACATTTTTTCTTCTTGAGTTGGTCATGATACCAAAGTTATCTTCTGACTCCACTGGCAGGGCAACAGTGGGCCCACTATGCTAAGATTAGCTTTAGTGCAGCATAGTATTGACTTTTTTTTAGCTATGCTATAGAAAAGTTACTGTTGGCTGCAATCTTGGGCAGCAGCTAGCACTACAAGATATTTTCAGGCAGAAAAAAAGGCAGTGAACATAGTGCTAGTGTCATAAAATAATTTGTGGCACAAGGGAGATGTAAAGAATGCAATGTCACAGCCCCAATATATTTCATGTGCTCAGTGCCCTGCAGACATTGAGAATCAACTGTGGTAAGCTACTCATTGACCAACTCAAACTAGAAGAAACCCGCTCTCACCTACTTGGTCTATGCCATTATTTCCCTTCATCCATGCTCAAGTACCCTAAACACCAGTTCGTTTCTGAACCAACACTTGTAAAGAAAATTGATTCAAGATCCAGGAGGAGCTTGATTTAATCCAAGTGGAGATACTTGACTAAGATTCATTTTATCTGTTTTGTTACAGTTTTATGTTGCAATCTTGGCTCTTTTCATTTCATTTCAGGATGGTGATGACATCTAATGTTCCTATCTTCTTCTGTCAATCATCTTTCATTTGAGCTCTAGCTGGGATCAGAACATAAGAAGGTGTATATAATAACTCTCACTTGGCCTGTATTATGTCCTTTCTCTTCTTTATTGTCTTATTTATGTTGCTATTTTCTAACACATTTTTTTCCATCTTCCTTTTTACCTCTCTAAAAGTGTTCTTACTACTTTTAGTTTCTAAGTTAAAACTGCAATAAAGTGTTTAAAGTCAAATTCCTACATTTAGTGCTACTTAAAAAAAAGTAAAGACTATGGGAACCTCCTTTAAACTGGTTTTTAGTAGTGTTAGCTGGAAGAAGAAAAACTACATTAACTGCTAGTGTAGTGCTCCTCTCAGCTGCACTAACTGTTAGAGGTGCACTATTCTAAGCTGAGCTAACTATTAGAGGTGCACTCTTATCAGCTGCACTAACTGCTAAAACCTTGTTGGCTGAAGGAAATCCCTCCAGTCAATGAGGTTATATGTCCTTGTTTACCAGAGGGATTTCCTCCAGTCAAAAAGGCTTGTGTGGCCTCATTGACTGGAGGAAATACCTGTGGGTGACAAGGCTTTATGGCCTCTTGGACCAGAGAGACTTCCTCCAGTCAATGTTTCTTGTATGGCCTTGTTTTCTGGAGGAAATCCCTCCAGTTGATGAGGCCGGAGGTGTATGGCCTTGTTGACCAGAGGAAGTTCCTCCAGAGGCTGTATTGCCTTGTTGACCAGAGGGAATTCCTCCTGTTGGAAAGCCCATACAACCCTTGTTGACTGGAGGGACTTCCCCTGGTCAAAGAGGCCATGAATGTCCCTTAAACCAGAGGGGTTTCCCCTGGTCAAGAAGTGCAGCCCTGCAAGCCCTTCCTGTATGTATAGGAAGGGGGTATGGGGTTGCACACCTTTCCCAGGAGAGGAGGGGCACGCAGGTCACACACACTTCCTGGGAAAGGCATGCCACTATTTATTAGAATAAAATAAATAAAAGAGGTGGAAAAATGGGCTTATGTAGAATAATTACTGCATCTAGCTTCTGAGTTGTACTTATTCTAAATCATTGTAGTTCTTCTTTTTTTTCTCTATCTTCTTTTTACTCTCTGTCACAGGTAAAGCTCCATATCCTTTTTTTCCATCCTCTCCCCTGGATCATCTCTTCTGATCCTGTATCTCAGTTAAAGCTCCATATCCTCATTGTCCATCCTCTTCTCTGGATCATCTCTTCTGATCCTGTATCTCAGCTCTTATCACTTTAACACTAGGGGCATGTATTTATCAATCAACCTGTACTTGCAGAAGTACAGATATCACAACAGCTGTTTTGATTTCTGTACTTGCGCAAGTACAAAAATAAAGCCAGCCATTTTGATTTTTGTACCCGCGCAAGTACAGCAATTAATGCAGCTGATTTCTGATATTTTTTTTCAAAAATTTCTATCTTGATTTTTTTTTTTTTTTCAAACAAAAAAATTGTTTTTCAGTGTGGATAGATATTCTACTGTAGATCTCTGAGTCATCCATTTGGCCATCCCCCCTCCCCCCCTGTTGGCTATAAAAGGAGCTGCATTTGGCCTCAAACTTTATTATTATTTCCTTATTTTGATGTCTGGATTATCTTTATTGAAATTTCTTTGATTTTAAATGATGGATCTTGGAATGAAACCATTCTGGGGACCTGATTTGAATCATCAGAGTCATGAAAATACTAATTTAAAAGCATCAAAGCCTCAACTTTAAAAGAATCCAAACAACTAAGAGCATTTATTTCTTTAATCAGACTGTTTACTATATGATTAAATACAATAAGAGTTAGAAAGTGATTTACCTAAGAGAAACTCTACTAATGGTTGTCTTAGATGATAATAAAGAGAGAGAGAGAGAATAGAAGAGGGGATAATAGAGGATAGTTAAGAAAGGGATTGATTTTTGTAGAAGAGTGTCATGGTGAGATTCAGTCAATTAAATAGAAGAGAAACAAAGGAGAAAGATAATTGATCAGTCATTACATTTCATAAAGACATTTTACTTGTAACTTTTCTAGTGTCTGATCAATCATCTCTAAGGATGATGACTTACAGCAATAATTCTGTTGTTTCTGCTTTATATATTTCTGGTTTGGTCTACCAAAGTGTTTTCTACATAATTTCAATATTGAAATTAGATTCTTTGCTCTTCTACTCTTTCTAGATTTTCTGAAGAAATCAGACGGCTTACCAATTGCTGAGTCAAGAGATATTCTTTCTAGAAGGCTGGGACCACTTTTAGTCGGCTGGGATTTTGTGAGTTGCAGAAGTAAATTTTTTGAACTGCTTATGTCTGGAGCATGGGAATTTACTTCATCAGCATAATGGTTCTATGTCTGGGACTGCGGAATGGTTTTGCTTTCCAATTCTTGCAGCTAGTTTTGGTTTATTTGCATTTGCATAGGGCAAGCCCCTTTTAGCTTGCATTCTCACAAACACAAGAAAAATTGTGCAAGGGAAAACCTTTCACCATTCCCACATCCTTTTTCTTTTCCCAACCACCTCACACCAACTATTGGGAAAATAAGAGGGTATGTAAACCAGCCAAAAGAAAAATGTTCAGATTTTTCACTCTGCTGTCTCTAAAATTTTGATCCTGGTTTTAATTCCAACACAAGACAGAAATTGGATTTCTCTGCTAACAGCTTCAATGCATCAGTATTTTACCTTTTGAAGCCATGAAAAAAGCTTTTATGAAGCAGCCATGTTAACTGGTGAAACTAAAATCTAGTGGCAAAAAAATCCACTATTAGAGCACAGTTGAGCAGGAAAAAATTCAGCTAACAGCTAAAATTTAGTGTAGCATAGAATATATCTGATGTGGCTAAACTAATGGGAACTTGAGCATATCAGTGATTTTCCAAAGCTAACACTACAAAACATTTGGCTGAGAAATTTCTTGCTATGCTAACTGTTAGTTTAGCAGAGTGTAGCGCCAGCTAACACTACAAATTTTCTGCCAAGTAAATATGCTATACTCACTGTTAGTGGTCAAATTGTGTAGCATAGTGTAGCAGCCCACCGTTGGTGTCTGCATTCAAAATTAAGCTGAATTATTCCCAAAGTGTTAAAAACTCAGTAGCCAAGTTGAATACTCTCAAGCCCCTTTTTGTGCCTTACAAAAGGGTTTACAGAGAAGAGCAATTGTTTAGGTTTCATGATGCTGATCTCTTGACTTGTCAAGTGAAGGAGGAATTGAAACCTTAAGACAGCAACTACTCTATCTTCAAGTCTCCAACTACTACATTTATTCTTCAAGATACATTGATTCTTCAAGATCAAGTGCTCAAGACTTCAAGCACACGGTTGTAATGTACTACTCCCATCCGCCTTAACCAATCAAGCCCTTACTCACCTTCTTTTTTCTCATTTGTTGTTTCTCTCTCTTTCTTCTTTGTCTCTCAGCTACTTTACACACTTCCATAGTCTTCCTTGTATTAAAAAAGGCACTTGTGGTTCTTTCTATCTCTGTTTGTTATTGGTCTACTTTGTTTTCTTTCTTCTCTGCTTGATTTCTCTTTGCTGAATCTTTTTCACTTGTCTCTTCAGAAAAATCCTTGATTCTCATCTTCTTCATCTATTCTATTTATAAAAAACCTATATACTATTGTTCAAGTGGTACAAATTTCTTTCTTTCTGTCTAAAAACCTTTCCTACAAATTTTCTGTTCTAATCTTTTCTTTTCTTTTTCATAGTCTGGTTTTGGTTTGCAGTTATAAAATTCAATATTATAATACAAAGTATGATATGTATATTTTTGATGATTTATATAGGAATCTGGTGGAACTGAAATCCATGCCTCACTGAAGTGTATCACATAATTCAATTTTCATCTCATCATGACTTGAGCTTATCCAACACAATTACCAACAAATATTCATCCAAAAAAAAAAAAAAAATTGGACTTGAAAAAATGCAAGTGTCAGCCACCACGATATTACATGTATTATGTAACATGTAATAATGTAACATGTAATACTTGAAAACTGCAAGCTTGAATAATTATTATTATTCTTTATTTATTATTTTTTATAGTTTGAACAAAAGGGAATTTAGACCTTATCATTTTATCAAATGGTACAATAGTCTAACAGCTAGAGACTGGCTCAGCAATAACTGTTATTGACATAAGGACCTGAGTTCAAGCCACACTCATGACCACATTGAATAAAATTGATCTATTTAAATTATTTATTTAAGTTACTCCTATTTTTTACTAAAATTAAGTTATAATTTAATTAATGAAAATCTTTGGAAAATTAATTTTCAAACATGCAATAAATGGATAAAGAACCATTTATTGGCATAGTTTTCTTCTTGAAAATCCTGGAAGATCCAAGATTAACCCATAGTAATTTATAGTATAAAATTACATATACACTGCCAGCATAATTGCCTAGGTTGAGTTCATCCCAGTTAAACTAGGATGCAAACAACCAATTTAAAGTAGGTTGAACTCAACCAATGATATATAAAACCAAGGGGGGTCCCTTGGATTTATATTTCATCAGTTTGTTTCAACCAAGTTTAAATTGGTTGATTGCATCCCAGTTTAACTGGGATGACTTCATCCTAGGCAATTATGCTGGAAGTGATAAATAAGGGTAAATCTTTATGTAAAGTATATTAATTATGCAGTAATGACTTATAAATTAAATCCCACATGTTTAACTCTCCAGAGCAAGCGCTTTTCCAAGCTCTAACCCCAAAGGAAGTTACATGTACATGTGATTAAATATTATTTAGTTTAATTAAGAAAAATAAACATTAAATTAATTTAATTAATGTGAAATAAACATGGCATCATTTTAATTAAAAATGACACCATGCTTCCTTTCTTACCACGAACAGGCTGATCAGAATCACCTGTCAACATTGCCCCAATCCCCACTGTCAATTAGATTGCAGAGGGATTAATACAAATATTTTATTATTTAAGGAGGAGGTTTCTTCACCAAATTGAAGAAATCCTCTCCCATCAATTTTAACATACACCAGATAACTTATTATAAGCTACAAAGGCGCTCACCTTCTCCTGTAAGTAAGGAGGACTGGCCTTTATTTATATACTATCTAAATTAGTTAAAATTCTTCAAAACAAACCCTCCCCAATTAATTAAAATACCTTTAATTAATTGAAAAAACCGTGTTCAAGTCTGGTTAGCCCTTCAGAGGATTTATTCCCATAACTGAAGTTTTGGCAGCAGGGTCATAACCTGTTTCATTTGATACTTAGTGTTTTATAACACTTTAAGTACTTGTTCTTATTGGCAAATCTGTTCATTACACTTCATAAGTGTAATATTCTTTTTTTTAGTCCTTACTGTACACGCCACAATAAGTGGAGTAGAGTACAGAAAGCTGACAGCAAGTGTCACACAAATGTATGTGTGTATATTTGTTTCCCCAAGGTTCTTTGTAAAATTTAATTCCCCCTAAAAGTTCCAGATTATTTAATATTCAGCTGGAAAACAATAACATTTGTTTGGACTTGAACAAATGCAAGCGTGTCACATGAATTTATGTGCGTACATTTGCATGCCCAAGGTGTTACATGAAATATAATTTCCCTTGAGTTCCAGGAGAGTTGTGATAAAATCCAGCTTTATATTTGGGTGGGTTCAGGTCAGCTCATGTTTGAATTTTTGTGTATATCAGTATTTTTTCCTCTTTTGTTTCATTTTGGCCTTCTGAATGTATTGGGTCAAGTTTTATGAAAAACATGATTTATTGCACCTGAAAGCAGGTGGCAGAAATTTTCCCCTGGTGTAAGTAGCTTGGATACTATCCTCCTAATGTTAGAGTAGTGTTTCCCCGTTATCCAAACCCCTTTTTCTACTAGTGAATCTGCAAACAAAACTGGCTCAACTTCCTACAGCCAACATGCAAAATTACCAAGTTGCAAAGCACAAGAGTGCCTAGGTAGTTTTGCATGTTAACTGAAGGCAGTTGAGCCAGCTTCTTTTTCAGTGTGATAGTCTCAAAAAACCTTAGAATTCACCATATCTGGGCTTGAAATCTTCCTTAAAAAGCAGTTTCTGCAAGGATAAAACCTCTGAGATCAGCCAATAACGATAATTTCTTGTCAACTTCTCAATAGCAATTCATATTGCTTTGTTTTCCTTTGACTTTATCATTAGGTATTTCTTCTTTCAGGCGTTTTGGGCTATTCTGTACTCTTTCCTGAGCGTCAGTTTGTTTTTTGATGTAATGAGATTGATTTTTGGAAAGTGCTTCTATTTTCCGTACAAAGGTTTCCATAAACCATTGAGCCATTTGGATAGCTTCATGCTTCTCTAGCCAGTGTGAACCAACCAAATCAACAAGACTGTAGATGACCTTTACAGCCATTGCTTGGGTACTAGTTCAGGCAATTGGATTGTTCAGTGCCTTGGAAAAATTCATTAGGATCACTATGATGTGGCTGCCTTGCAGGTCAGACTTGACATTTTGTAATAGATCAGTGTAAGTGTTGTATACCAAATTGTGCATGGTCTTGAATGAAGTAATCCCAGTACCCATAAATATTCTGGAGCTAAGTAGGTTGTTCAGAAATGGAATAAACAAAAAACAAAACTTGGTACTGAGATATTGACACATCTTATTAGTATTATTTATTATAATTCTAATATGTTCTAATGGATTTCTAATTTATTACTATAACCAAAAACCAGACTGGAATAAAGAAAGATTAGAAAAACATCAAGTCATACATGCTAAAAGGAAAAAGAAGAAGTAAAAGAAAAGAATTACCACGAGTATTATAATAATTAAGAAGACAACCTTGGACAATAGAGAAGAACGAGTGATGACAGGACACAGGAGCTGATAACAGGAATTGATAAGGTTAGTGATAATAAGAGATCCTAGAGAGTTGAGTTCGTCTTCTCACCAAATTGGGGAAATGGACAAGTGAAGTTTTTTAGTGAATAACAATGTCGACGAAGTCGATTGAGAGTGATGAAGATATAGGAGTAAGAGCGACGAAGTCGAGGAAGAGAAGGAAAAAGAGATAGAGAAAGATAGGGTGAGAGTAATAGCCACGAAGTCGACTATGGATGATAATAAAGAGATAAGATTGCTGCGACAAAGTCGATTAGAGATGGGGAATGTTTTTTAGGAAATGATTAGAGATGGGGAATGTTTTAGGAAATGGATTGTTGGCGATGGGATGATGAGAAAGAATCAACAGAGTTTTTATGAAGATGATTTGAGTTTTGACCAAGCTTCACCATGGTTTGTCCGCGCACTGTCTAGTGATTAATTGGTAAAAGAATGTTACCAATGGGTCACTTGTCATAATTCAACACCCCCCGCAATTTGATGAGAAAAGAACCTCAATGTAGAAGCACCTCTCTCTCAGTCGATTAAGTGATTCTAGATTTGCTGATTTTGTTAACGCGTCCGCTACCATGTCTTCAGTCGAAACAAGTTTGACTAGAATTTCATTATCCTTCTTTAATTTCCGTAATTGTTTCATCTTAATATCTAAATGTTTTGTTTTTGAATTTGAACCAAAATTTTTTAACTTTTCAAGGAGTCCTTGATTGTCAATATAGAATTGTGTGGGCTGAATAGTTGTTCCCCAGAGTTCTTCAACGACATACTTGATCCACTGATTTTCCTGTACTCCATCTGACAACGCATTCAGCTCGGCTTCTGTTGACGACATAGTAATGTTTCTTTGTTTTTTACTATTCCACGAAACTGGACAAGCTCTCCAGAAACAAACAGATCCGCTCCTTGAGAGTCGAGTTTCCAGATCATCTGCCCAAGTGGCATCGGTGTAATGTTGTAGATTCAATTCTTCTGGATTAACTTCAGTTTCTTCAGGTTGTAGAGTCAGGGCTAAGTCTACAGTTCCCAAGATATATTTCCAGCAATGAATTATTTCTCGCCAGTGGTTTATGCCTGGTGCATTGTTGAACGCTGAGAGAATGGATACTGCAGGTGCTAAATCTGGTCTCGTCCTGCATGCAAGATAATTGAGGATCCCGGTATGCGTTCTGTAATTGATCTTAAGCTTTTCAAACTCGGCTAATTCATTCTCAGTAGCCGGCATTAGTTGAATCCCCACAGACAACGGTGTTTTTTACCGGATGACAAGCTTCTATTCCAGCCAGTTCCAATCCCTTCTTTATCAATTTCTGCTGTGAGAGCTTGATTACACCGTTTTTCATCTGCAGATCCATTCCTAACAGAGTATCTGGATCGTGTGCCGACGAGTTAGGAAATCGCCTCAGGAAAAGCTCCTCAAAACCGTCTACGTCTCCTACCACTATTAGATCATCTACATGAAAAAATATGACTGAATGCTTATTCTCGTGTATGTACAGACACGGGTCTGACGTGGATTGTTGAAATTTGATTTCTTCAAACCAACTCGTTAATGTTTCATACCAGTTTGCTGGTGCTTGTTTCAATCCGTACAATGATTTCTTCAATCGCAGATAAGGAGCTGTTCTGTCAGATCCCTCAGGTGTCTTGATATAAATTTCTTCTTTTAATGGAGCAAAAAGAAAGGCACTTTTCACGTCGAACTGGCGTATGGGTTTCTTCTTGTCTAGAGCTAGTAGAAGAACAATCAGAAGAGTTGTGAATTTTCCCGTCGGCGCAAAGGTGTTATCATAATCTTTTCCTTCTACTTGCAGAAAACCTTGAATGCACAGACGTGCTTTCTTTCTCTCAGCCGCTGATAGTGTAGCAGGTTTTGTTTTGAATATCCACAGAGTCCGTAAGAATGATTCCGGCCTGTTCCATTCATCCTCCCACACACTATGTCCTTCAATATTTTCAAGTTCTTCAATTGTAGCCTTTTTCCAATTGAAGTTGTCGTCTGAGGCCATGGCTTGTCTGAATGAAGTCGGATCAGTTGCAAGATAGGAGTACTTCACAGGCTTGACTCGAGAACTACGATCTCTCAAAGTTCGAGTTTCAGGGTTAGGAATCTCTTCTGTAACTTCATCTTCTGAAGACATATCTTCATCTACCTCGGTTGACTCTGAGATCGTGTCAACATTTCGCCTCGAGTTTGCTTCATCTGAGAGTTCATTTTCCTCGTCATAACTTCCAACGATGAAATCTGTATCTTGATTGACTTCAGTAGTTTTTGAACTTGGATAATCCAGAAAAGTAATATGCTTAGAATTTAACACCCTTCCTTCATCAGTTACAATTCTATATGAACGCAGTTCTTCATTAAAGCCTATCAGATTTCCTAGTCCTCCTTTTTGTTCAAGCTTTGATCCACTTCTCTCAGGCAAGAAGAGATACGAAAGACGAATACCAATTGGTTTAAAGAACTCCAGTGGGATCAGGCGATTTTTGAATAGCTCATACGGTGACTTCTTGCTCCGATGAGCAGGAATCTGATTAATCGTGAGTGCACTTGTTTTGATTATCTCATTCCACAACCGCTTGTTGAGTCCAGAGTCCTTGAATATTGCTCGAGCTGATTCAAGGATAGTTCTGTTGAACCTCTCGGCCAACCCGTTTTGTTGAGGCGTGTAAGCATCTGAGTATCTTGCTTTTATGGCATGTTTGTTACAGAATTGAAGAAGATGTTTGTTTATGAATTCAGTGCCTCTATCTGAATGGATGACTGTTGGATAATATCCAAATCGACGTGCCTCGAGGTCGATGGCTTGCGACAGGAGTTCAGACACATCGTTTTTATGCTTCAGCGGAATTACTGAGCAAAAACGAGTGCAGCTATCCACCACCGTAAGAAAATACTTGTGTCCCTCTCTTGACACTGGAGAAATTGGGCCGACTATGTCCAAATGAATTTCTTCAAAAGGTTTAGAAGCTAATGAATGTCGAGAGTGAAAAGATCCCTTGGTTACTTTCGCCACTGCGCACGCTTCACATGCTCCGTAATCCTTCAACGTAAGTCCCAGTCTTTGTCTGAGTCGATGATAGCTGACATGACCAAGTGATTTGTGAAGCATTTCACTGGTTGAAAGATAACTTTTTGGCACAGATTCATTATTGAAAATAAGGGTTGGTAGATTGTTTTCATATCGACCATCCATTATTACTTCATTATTTAGAAGGACGGTGAAATTGTTGATTTCAAAAGTGATTTTGTATCCATCTTGAGCTAAACAGCGAACCGAAAGAAGATTTACAACTATATCTGGTACGTAAAGAACATTGTGTAGTAGAAATTCTCCATGATTGTTGGCTAATTTAATTGTTCCAACTCCCATGATTTGAAGAGTTTCAGTGGCCGAACTCGTCCGTACTACTCCGTTTTCTTTAATGTTTAAGTTGACAAACAGATTTTTGTTGCAGATCATGTGAGCAGACGATCCGGAATCAAGGATGAATTGAGAAGAGGGAGGATTGAAAGCGAAAGCGAATGTATGAAAGCTGCTAACGTTGTTTTCGGCTCTTGGTTTTTGTCCTCGGTAACCGGTCCCAAAAACTGGTCGTAGATTGGGATAAAGCATCCAACATCGTTCTTTAGGATGAGGAGCTGACGGGTTGTGGTAATTGTGTTTACATTTTACCGTTTCGTTCAGGAGAGCTACTTGGGAAGCCGAAGAATGCTTCGCATATGAAGACGTTGCAGCTGTTGAGTTTGCTTGCAGTCGTAGATGATCCAGCACCATTTCGGGAGTGACGTCTAGACCGGAGTGAGTGATCGACGTTTTTATTCCTTTCATCTCTGTGGTGTCAGGAAACTTCTTCATGATTTCATAGCCAATGATATCGGTGTCCACTGTGATTCCCACGTCGAGCATCTGATTGATAGATGTCTTCACTTGAGTAATGAAGTTGGAGATATCTCCTTCTTCAAAGGTGAGATAAGTGAATTGATTCCATACTCTAGCTCGATTCGCTGAGTGTTTGGATGCAAAATCATTCAAAATTGAATTCCACACGAGTAGGGCATCGGTGGAGTTATTGTCATTCAGTACGTTGGCTTGAACGGTTGTATCAAGCTTTGAGGTGATGATTGTACGTATAAAGAGTTCGTTATCTTCAGAAATCTTTCCGGTGTTAAGTAGAAAGACGTCTTTGATTTTTAAGTTTTCAAACAAATTAATCATGTGTTGTTTCCAAACAGAGAAGTTGTCCTGTGTCAATGAGGGAATGGCCTTAATAGCTGTCTCAATTGCTAGAGCTCGAATCTTGTCAGTGAGTGTTTGAGATTCTGTCATGTTGTATGTCGATGGTTGTAAAGGTGTCTGGTTTGGTTTTAATTCGAGGTTAATGTTCATAGATTTCTTCCGTTCGATTTCGACTGTTAATCGTAATGGATTTCTAATTTATTACTATAACCAAAAACCAGACTGGAATAAAGAAAGATTAGAAAAACATCAAGTCATACATGCTAAAAGGAAAAAGAAGAAGTAAAAGAAAAGAATTACCACGAGTATTATAATAATTAAGAAGACAACCTTGGACAATAGAGAAGAACGAGTGATGACAGGACACAGGAGCTGATAACAGGAATTGATAAGGTTAGTGATAATAAGAGATCCTAGAGAGTTGAGTTCGTCTTCTCACCAAATTGGGGAAATGGACAAGTGAAGTTTTTTAGTGAATAACAATGTCGACGAAGTCGATTGAGAGTGATGAAGATATAGGAGTAAGAGCGACGAAGTCGAGGAAGAGAAGGAAAAAGAGATAGAGAAAGATAGGGTGAGAGTAATAGCAACGAAGTCGACTATGGATGATAATAAAGAGATAAGATTGCTGCGACAAAGTCGATTAGAGATGGGGAATGTTTTTTAGGAAATGATTAGAGATGGGGAATGTTTTAGGAAATGGATTGTTGGCGATGGGATGATGAGAAAGAATCAACAGAGTTTTTATGAAGATGATTTGAGTTTTGACCAAGCTTCACCATGGTTTGTCCGCGCACTGTCTAGTGATTAATTGGTAAAAGAATGTTACCAATGGGTCACTTGTCATAATTCAACACCCCCCGCAATTTGATGAGAAAAGAACCTCAATGTAGAAGCACCTCTCTCTCAGTCGATTAAGTGATTCTAGATTTGCTGATTTTGTTAACGCGTCCGCTACCATGTCTTCAGTCGAAACAAGTTTGACTAGAATTTCATTATCCTTCTTTAATTTCCGTAATTGTTTCATCTTAATATCTAAATGTTTTGTTTTTGAATTTGAACCAAAATTTTTTAACTTTTCAAGGAGTCCTTGATTGTCAATATAGAATTGTGTGGGCTGAATAGTTGTTCCCCAGAGTTCTTCAACGACATACTTGATCCACTGATTTTCCTGTACTCCATCTGACAACGCATTCAGCTCGGCTTCTGTTGACGACATAGTAATGTTTCTTTGTTTTTTACTATTCCACGAAACTGGACAAGCTCTCCAGAAACAAACAGATCCGCTCCTTGAGAGTCGAGTTTCCAGATCATCTGCCCAAGTGGCATCGGTGTAATGTTGTAGATTCAATTCTTCTGGATTAACTTCAGTTTCAGTTTAAAATATGTACAAAGAGGATGATAAGGTTCATACAAATGGACACATTTTTTTTAATAAATCACTGTATTTGAGACACCAGATAAATAATTTCTTGGAAGAAAGGGAAAACAAGAAAGGGAAAACAACACAAAGAACCACCCAAAGTTCACAATGTTACAAAAGCTAGAAGATGAAATTCTGAAGGAGTACATCTTTTGACATCCTGTCAGATGATGTTTCACCAGTTGTGTTGCAGTAGGAATGGTGATACAAGGGAGCAGCCACCAATTTTAATTCATGTCACTTTAGATCTGGTGAGAAAAAATGTTTCCTGGGGTTATATGGGAGACAACTCCCTTTATCTAGTGACTTAAAAATCATGTAACAAGTTTTACAGTTTTTTACCAGTGGTGATTATTCATTAGGTTTATCATACTTGAGTTTAAACTTCCAAAGCTTCATAAACACAGCTGAAACTTTCCATTAGCATCCCACCAGTAAAATGTTTTTATGTCATACCCAGTGATTAAGCCTTTAATAAAAGAGCCCCCCTACTTTCCAACCACCACCCTGTCAGCCTTCAAGAACATCATGCCAACTGCTTCAAGAGAATTTTTTTTTTCATCTCTAAAAATTCCCCCTTCTCTCAAGGCAAGATAACAGTAATTTTTTTTATTAAATATACCCTAATTTTATTACCAACAGTTTTTTAGTGTACCTAACTACCCCTCCTGCTTGTTTGCACATGTTTAAACCCAAGAAAAATGGAGGCTTTTTTCCTTTAATTTTGCTTTGCAACTTGTGTATCACAAGAATCATAGGATTTCTTGGAATCCAAGAGTGTGACAAAGATATAAAGATCCTTGATCACATTCTCAAGGAGAAGGGAGATATCTTGGTTTAATCTTTATTTTTGACAAGCTGCCAATGTTAAATGAGGAATGTATGATTAAAAGTTTTATTTATTTATTGAAGAAGTGAAAAGTAACCAAGTATGAAAAATCATGAAGACCAATGTATGTAGTGTTTGTTCATCCACCAAGGATTGACAATGCTCCATTGGGAGGCCTGGAGTATGTTAGACTTAAGAGGATGTGGTGAGGTGAACGAGTTATCCGTTGGATGGGTTTGATTTATTGATGTAGTTGTACTCTTGGAATTGATGATACTTAGCTTAGCAACTTATGGAGTGATTTTTTAGAGATACGGATTAAAATTTTGTAGTAGATAGTGATGTATGTACACAGCCAAGTGAAAAAAATAATAATGTTTACATAATGGAAACCGTCGGATATGATTAGGTAATCCGGGCCAACCCCCTCAACTCAAACGGGGGGAGGGAGTGAAGTTTCTTCCCAATCTGGTTTGGACTTGGATCAATCGAGCTATTACAACTACAATCACTTAAAAATCAAGGTGAGTTTAACTCCTCTTCTCTAAGTGGACTTACTCGCACTAACTCGATCGTTGTTAACTGCCAGGTTCGTTTCTCAGCGGACAATCAGATACATACATAACTCAAACTCATCATCGCCGAGGCAAGAGTGACATGGGTGTTGGATAGATAAGATCGATCGAAGCTGACCGTTCGACTGACTGACTATGAACGTTGTCACTAGATCTCGGACTGGTTAAATAAAGGGGCAAAGAAAATACACACAAACACACACACGGAGAGAGACCATTATTAAAAGCATACTCAAAAAACCATCCATCCCACGTCTCTCTCTCTCTCTCTCTCTGCTCAAATCATCAATCTCAAAAAATACACATACCATCAAATGGCTTCTCAAGAACAACATGCCCCGTATGGGCTCATCGATCCCGACAGACTCTCTCCTCCACAGGACCAATCGGACTGGGGCTGTGAAGAATTCAAGATGAAGTTAGTCTCTTAACACATACACACATACATACAATCAAGAACTGACCAGAAGCCTGCGCCGTGATCGAATTCATCAGATGGTACAACGATGACGACTTGAAAGTTTTCCAACAGGCTCTCCATACACACGACAACGACCTGCCACGAACACCCCACTCAACCCTTCCGTATGTCTGTTCACCATCCTCAAACGGAAGACGATCGAGCTAACCTGCCTTCTCTATCTCTCTCTCTCTCTACATATAAAGCAATACTCCCTCCGTCGAACCTAGCCGAACCCAACACAGAACACCTCTCGAACTCTCCCACAAGCGAACCAAACCAGCCAAGCCTCGAAAAGATATCGTACGGGAAGGCTGGGCATACCATATCTCCCGATGGCCCCTCTTGGTTTGTCACACACATCTTCACCCATAGTTTAAATAACCACTAACTTATTCTGCCCGGGAGGGGTTTCTTTTTTTTTTCTTTTGTAAAGACTCTCATCGGCCTGGCGTTCATGCTCGAGTTCCTGATCTACGTCTCAGTCCGACAAACTGTCCGACTCTTCGAGACCCTCATGTCATGTGAGAACTCAAGCTTTTCATTTCTGGCTCGTCTGTTTGAGAGAGAGAAAAGTACTGAACATTCGTTGAGTGGATATCGTAGGGAGAGCCCAGGAGGGTCGACTACGGCGGAAGCTTCAGGCGGCCGAGACCTATGAAGAATGGAAACAGGCCGCACTAGAGCTCGACGATTTACTCGTCAGTCTGCTTTCCCCGATGAACCCAAACACACATACAAAGACTTCCACTGCAGTGACAAACTTCTACCACCTTCATTTGCTCCGATCTAGGGATTCGACCAATGGAAACGCACCTCCTCAAACGCTTACTATGACTCTACCTCTGTCCGCAGAGTTGTCGCAAGTCTTGAGCGCTCAAGAGTTAACAACGATGCCGAGGCTCTCAAGGGCGTGTTGGAAGTCTGTCTGAGGGCTAACTTTGCTGGAATCGAGTCTATGAGATTGTACTCTCAAACCCATCTAGGTAGATCTCACCCTCTCTCTCTCTATTTCATGTCACTCTCATCACTCACTCCATCTGTCTTTATTGTCTAGGGACCAAGACATTGATCGAAAACTACGTCGATGAAGGTTGGTTTCTTCGTTTTCCTTCCTCTCGCCTCCCTATCTATCCGCTTACATTTCGCTTCATCTTGTGCACTGTTTGATCAGTCGAAAAGTCGCTCGTCTATCTGCGCGAAACGTCCCGAATATCTGCGGAAGAAAAGACGGTTTTCTTTCGTCGAGCGGCCAAGAATTTGGGCACGACGGCTTTATGCTTAAGTGGCGGTGCCACGTTCGGCTTCTGTGTGTAGCACCGATACCTCCTATCCTTCTAGTCTTACACATAGTTTTATTAACTAAGGGACGGGTTGACTTTTGTTGTAGATCATTTTGGAGTACTCAGAGCTTTGTTGGATGCTAAGTTGATCCCTACTGTTATCACCGGAACGTCCGCCGGAGCATTAGGTATGCCTCATCATCTTTTTGCTGAAGATCCCCCGAAAGCCTTCTTTATTAGCACTGATCCCTTTCTTTTTTTCTGTGGGGGGCGGGTTGTTGTTGCTGGATAAATAGTGGCTGCATTTTTGTGTACTTATACAGATGAAGAATTGGATCGTCTGTTGGTGCCTGAACTCGCGGATATGATTACTGCCTGTGAAGACCCGATCTCGGTTCGTTTTTTTTTGTCACCATCTCTCCGATATGCATACATCCTCTTGTTCCCATGCCAACTAACCTGTGACTCTTTGTTTATATCAAGGTTTGGTTGCCTAGAATGATCAAGACCGGGGCCCGGTTCGATACCGTATTATGGGCAAAGAAGGTCCGTGACATTATACGCTTTTGAGTCTAGATTTTTTTTTAAAAAGTTTTGTGTATCTCTACATAGTCTAGCTTTTTTACGAGGGGGTCTATGACTTTCTTGGAGGCTTATGAAAGAACGGGACGGATCCTAAACGTATCGGTAATTCCAGTGAGTCTCCATTCCTCCCCGCCCCCACTAAAAGCATTTTGATGATGAGATGGCATAACTTCTGCATGGTGTGAATTGTTAAAAGCACGATGTGCATTCACCGACGACCCTGCTGAACTACATGACGGCGCCCAACTGTGTGATTTTCAGCGCGATCTTGGCATCTGCTGCAGTCCCTCTAGTCTTAAATCCAGTCGTCCTTTTAGATAAGTCCAAAGATGGAACGGTGAGGCCTTGGCAGTTTCAAGGTAAACATAAGGATGGAAGTTTGAGAGTCGATGTCCCTCTGGAAAGCTTGCATTTAGTAAGTTTTTTTTTATCCTAAAAATTCACCTGAAAAAAAATAAATAGCTCTGGTCACTGATACTAAGACGTGGGATTTGATAGTATTTCAACACTAGTTTCTCTATCGTTTCCCAAGTCAATCCCCACATTCATCTCTTCTTCTTCCAGCCTCGTGGCGCTCCTGGCGAGCCGGTTGTACATCGGAAAGGCAAAGGTTGGCGGGGAGGGTTTTTTATGAGCGCTTTAGAACAATATATGAAGATCGAACTAATTAAAAACTTAAGGGTCAGTAGTCAGACTCCAAAGACCCGACAAAGTTCCAGATTTCACTTATCAATACCGCTGTCTATTTTTGTTGTCAGGTGATTAGAGATTTGGAACTGTTGCCTCTACTCGGTGGTCAAACTTTTACTGCCGTCTTCCTTCAAAGGTTCGAAGGAACCGTCACTATTTGGCCCCATAGTCGGTTCCGAGATTGGTTCAATATTCTCACTGATCCTGATCGAAATGAACTGGCTAGGATGATTCGTGTGGGCAAAAAAGTAACTTGGCCTAAGGTACATATCTTGTTTTTTTTCGTAACCTCTCAAGATACAAACAGTAATAGTCTTTTCTCATCGGTTTCATAGATTAGGATGATTGAAAATCGACTCAGGATTGAACGACAAGTATTTCAAGGAAGACAAGAGACGAAAAAAAGTCAAGAGCCAGTGATTCCCAAGCCAGCCAGCCAAACCGAGCTAACGGGAGACGGCGAGGGAGTTGGAGGAGCGGGGGCAGGATCGATGGACGAGGGGGGGACGATATCAGGGACAGACATGGAACGATCCCAAGAGCGCTATACGAGCGAAGATTCGGACATTGAGATTCCCGTATTATCAAGTCCAGACCAGAGTAAATTACGTCAATTAAGGATCTTGAGGGACCGAAGAAACCTGAACAATCGTCTTTCCTCCCAATCTTCTAAGTCTAAAGTCCCCCTTGATCAACTTGTTCACGATGACCCCGCTACTAGCTCGTCGGGGGAAGACCTTCCCGGACCTTCTTCAAATCTTATCACTCAGAAAAGACGCGACAATCCTACCCTTTCTCGCTCTCTCAAACTTTCTTCCTCCCTTCCTGCAATCCTATACCGAAAATCATGACCATATCGACCATCCTCCTTCCATCCTCCTCCCCCGCTGTTTCTTCTTTTTTTTTCTTTTTGGATCTCCTGCTCTAGAAGACTTACTTGCCTTACATCATTGACTTCCTCTAATTATCATAATCATTTCCTTACATTTGATTTATAGACTTTTTTTTTCTTTTTTTTCTTCTTTTTCTTATCTCTTCCTCTTACTCCCATCAATCTGTATTCTCACTCATCTCTCCTTGTATGTATCTTCTCTACCTAGCATCCTCTCATCTTTTAATCTCCCCCCTCTCTCTTCTTCTCTTTTTGTCCCTGTAGTCTTCTTTTCTTTTTTGGAATAATCATTAAGAGGGGTTCTATTTTCTAAACAAATAAATAATCATATTATATCATATCATATCATCAGTCTGTTTTTTTGTACTATATATAATGTTGTATCTCATTATTATTCATCCTATATGATTGTGTAAAAAACTTAATTTGATTTTGAGGCTCCGCTCAATTGGAGGAGCTTGCAAGCCTGAGCTGCTTGGTTACACCAAACCAAGCTTATCCAGCCCTTTTCACTGCATTATAAACCACTTGAATGGGTTGGATCATTCCAGGAGCCTTCCTGATTGGAATTGTCCAGTGGGGCTTTTCCATCAGGGAGTCAGGACAATCTGGTTACTATGGATGTCGAGAAAACTGTCCGGGTTTTGCCTCGCGCATGTCCGGATGTGGATTTTGGCTGTCCTCTTTTTGAAAAAAGATGTCCGCTTTTTTCCTCATCTGTCCGGCAGTAGAAAATATTTGTCCTGTCATGGACTTCGACCGGTCCGGAGTTTGACTCGATCTGGTCCGGTTGTTGAAGACAGATGTCCGGCCATCCACTTCAACCTGTCCTGTGATGGAAGACACCGGCCATTGGCTTTCTGCCACTTCAGTCTCTCTCACAAATCAAATTAATTTGATTTTTTCTTTTTTTTTTTCTTTTTCTTTTTTCATGTGTATTAATTTCTTTTTTACTTGTATTTAGACATATATTTACATAAAAAAAGGGAAATATAAAAAAAAACAATGCCGATTGGTTGGAGACAATTCGTTTATGGATCTCTTCCATCGACTTTGCATACAATTCAAATTCTTGCTGTAGCTGTTCAGCCTCGTCATTTTGTCTGTTCGTCTCGTTGGAAACTCCAGCCACATCTGAAATGGAAGGACCTTCCACATCATCCGGATTTTCCGCGGCGGAGTTGTCTACAAGACCTGGATCAATCATAGTACCTTAATTAATATTTTCCAGAGATACAATGGATGTTAGTAAGTACTTACTTATTGATAGCAGTAGAAAAGACTGATGAAGAAAAAAAGAAGAAGAAGTTACTTACCTGACCGAGTTGAGACCAAAAAACCACACCGAGAGTTGTCCGTTGAGCGATACACACGGACAGGCTTGGGTCAACAGCCGGCGGCGACTGGGAAAAAAACGAAGCGCGGTTTCAACCCCCGATGTCTGGGTTTTGACCCCGCCTGTCCGGGTTTTGACTTGCAATGCCACCCGGACATGCGCGAGTCAAAACCCGGACAGTTTTCTCAACATCCATAGTACCTTACCAGATGCAAAGCCAAAATTTCATTTGGAAGACATGCTTTGCCTCATTCAACTGCTTGCCTTGCTCCGATTGCACTATAAGCCTCCCTGATGGATCAGTCAAGTGGGACAATTCCAATGATCAGGGGGGTGTTCAGAAGCCTCTTCCCAGCCATGGAAATGTAATCTTCAGTTTAGCTGATTCATATATGGTGCAGCAGTGGCCTAGTGGCAGCACTGTCTGTCTGTCTAAGGAGACCTTATTATTCCAAACCTAAAGGATCTTTTTGGGCCCCTACATCCAAGAAATTCTTCAAGGTTATATATATATACATATAAATTTTGAAGATTTTTTTCAGGGGTATCATATATATCCAAATTCAATTTTGAAACTAGTCAATTATCCAAACCTAAATAATAATAATAGGGCATTAATAAAAAATCCCGGTTTTTCCGCGTTTACACCCGGTTTTCTGCCCAGCTGCGGCTGCGCAGTGCACCCGGTTTTCTGCATTTACACCCGGTTTTTTTTAACTTTTAATTGTTAAGGAAATAGCATGTGGAGGGCGGCATTTGATGCAGGTGACCTCCCCAATCATCCTCATTTAATATTTTATTTAAAACAAATAAAATAAAATAAACAATTAAAACAAGGAAAATAAACAAAATAAAATAAAATAAAATTATGGAGGGCGGCATTTTAAATAAGTAAAACAAGTAAAATAAACAAAATTAAATAATATAAAATTAAATAAATAAGAATGAATGAAATGAATAAAATAAATTAATTAATTAAAAGAAAGAGACATAATTGCAAGTTAATCATTTATAAATAACGCAACCTCCCCAATCATCCTCATTCAAAATTTTATTTAAAACAAATAAAATAAATAAGTAAAACAAAATAAAATAAAATGAATAGAATAAATGAAATGAATAAAATAAATAAAATAAATAAAATAAATAAAAAGCAAGAGACATAATTGCAAGTTAATAATTTGTCAATAAATAATAAATGTAATAAACAACAAAGAGACATTGGTACAGACTAAGAATGCGCACACAAATAATAAGTATAAGAAAGAGAAATTGTTATGAACACTACTGATAAAAACTAGAGAATGCTTACAAATGGTGAATCTACGCCTGAATTACATTCCTGAACCCATACATAATGTGTAATAATTATCTTACATCTAACACTCCAAAGCATCATACAATGTACCATACCGCTGTGTATCATTATATTTCCATTTCTTTGTCATGAAATCTGATAACAAGTTAATTTTATAATCCGTCTTTGTTTCCAATGAATTCTTCACCCTCTAAAGTGTATGAATCCATTTAAAAACTCCCTAAATATCTTGAAAGACAGACCTGAAGGTGTTTGGAAATAAATTGAGTCCAAAAATCATAAAAATCCAACCAGTGATTTAAAAAAAAACTGCTAGTCACATTAAATTCTACACCCCTTAAAGTGCTTTAAAAAAATTTAAAATGTTGAGAAATCCTGGAAATTAAGCTGTGGGGATTTTTTATGAAAAAACCGGGTGGATTGGCCAAAAAAAATAGAAGCCATAGTTTTTTTGCAAAATGAAAATTAACATGATATTCTACACCCCTGTAAGTATAATAAATAAATTTATAATTTTGAAAAATAATGAAAATCCGCCCGCAAAAAATTAAATAAAAAATAAACCGGGTGGATTGGCCAAAAAAATAGAAGCCATAGTTTTTTTGCAAAATAAAAATTGACATAAAGTTCTACACCCCTGTAAGTATAATAAATAAATTTAAAATTCTGAAAAATAATGAAAATCCGCCCGTAAAAAACTAAATAAAAAAACCGGGTGTAAATGCGGAAAACCGGGTGTACTGCGCAGCAATTTGGAAGTTGCCACTGCGTAAAACCGGGTGTAAACGCGGAAAAACTGGGTTTTTTTATTAATGCCCTAATAATAATAGAATAAAATCTGCGTGTGCATTGTGGGGGTTCTAAATAGGTCAGGTTAGATGAACAAGGCCCAGCATGTTATGTGGGAATTGTAATCTGTGCTGGGTTTTTGAAAATCAGTCAGTTTAATATTTGGGGACTTGGGGGGTTCTACTTGATACCCCCCTCATGTGGGCAGTGGAGTGATGCTAATAGGGGGTATCAAATATGACTCAATACACCATTATCTAATCACCTGGGTTTGAAAATCCGCCATCTTTAAAAACCATGGATATCAATATGGGCATTAATAAAAACAACCCGGTTTTTCCACATTTACACCCGGTTTTACACAGTGGCAACATCAAAATTCCTGTGCAGTACACCCAGTTTTTCCACATTTACACCTGGTTTGTTTATTGAATTTTTTGCGGGCAGATTTCAATTTTGTTGTTCAAAATTTTAAATTTATTTATTACACTATCTGCAGGGGTGTGTAGAATTTTATGGTAATTTTTATTTTGCAAAAAAAACTATGTCTTCTATTTATTTATTTTTGCCCGGTTTCTTTTTGAGAAAAAAAACCCCATGGCTTAATGGTCAGGATTTCTCAACATTTGATTATTTTTTTTGAAAAAAAAAAACTTTGAGGGGGGTAGAATTCAATGTGACTAACAGTTCTCTCTTTTAAAATCATTGGTTGGACTTGTATAATTTTTGGAAACAATTTATGTCCAAACACCTTCACGTCTGGCTTTCAAGATATTCAGGGAGTTTTCAAATAGTTTCCTACACTTTAGAGGGTGAAGAATTCATTGGAAAAAAAAACTGATTATAAAAGTAACTTGTTATCAGATTTCATGCCAACAAAATGGAAATATAATGATACACAGAGGTATGGTACATTTTATGAAGCTTTGGAGTGTTACATGTAAGATAATTATTACAAATTACATATGGTTTCAGGACTGGAAGAGTGCACTTGTATCAACTACTGTTTCTTATGGAAAGTATCCCTTAGTGTGGGCTTACACGTGGAAGGATACACATGGAAGGAGTAGGTTTTGCATTTACTAGTGATTGGTGTACCCTGTAGGTTAATCTAGGTGTAGATTCACCATTTTTAATAATTGTCTTGTTGTTATCAGTAGTTTTGGTAATAATTTGCTTTGCTTATACTTATTATTTGTGTGTGCATTATTAGTCTGTACTAATTTCTCTTTCTTGTTTATTACATTTATTGTTTATTCTTAAATTATTAATTTGCAATTATGTCTCTTGATTTTTGTTTCATTTATTTATTTTATTTTATTCATCTCATTTGTTCTATTTATTTTATTTATTTTGTTTTGTTTTATTTCATTTTATTTTATTTTATTTTATTTTATTTTATTTTATTTTATTTTATTTTATTTTATTTTATTTTATTTTATTTTATTTTATTTTATTTTATTTTATTTTATTTTATTTTGTTTTATTTTATGTTATGTTATGTTACTTTATTTTATTTTATTTTATTTTATTTTATTGTATTTTATTTTATTTTATTTTATTTTATTTGATTTGATTTTATTTTATTTTATTTTATTTTATTTTATTTTATTTTATTTTATTTTATTTTATTTTATTTTATTTTATTTTATTTTATTTTATTTTATTTTATTTTATTTTATTTTATTTTATTTTATTTTATTTTATTTTATTTTATTTTATTTTATTTTATTTTATTTTATTATTTTAAATATAATGTTGAATGAGGATGATTGGGGAGCTCACGCGCATCAAATGCCGCCCTCCATATTCATGTTGAATAAAAATTAAAAATAAAAAAAAACTGGGTGCCCACGCAGAAACCAGGGTGCACTGCGCGGCTGCATCTGCGCAGAAAACCGGGTGTAGACGCAGAAAAACTGGGGTTTTTTATCAATGCTCTATCAATATAACATGATTCAAAGATCTCAAAAGTGAAATTTTGTTGAAAAAAAAAATCACTGGTTTGGATTGTCAATTTGGCCATATTTGATACCCCCCCTAATATAAATGAATTATTAAGAAATAAAGAAAGAAAGAAAGAAAATCAAGTGACTTCTCCCAGTTAGAATTCACAAAATTTGATAATATCAGTTGAACCATATTTAGCTATCTTATTTTTCCAAAACAAAATAATATAATGATTTTTTTAAAAAAAAACAAATGTCACCATGAACATGTAACTGATTTAGTGCCCATACTCAAAAACAAGACTGAACCCTCCCTACACAGCCAGAATAACTGCCTAAAATGAAGTCATCCTGGGATACACTCAACTGATTTAAACCTGGTTGATATCAACTGATGAAATATAAACTCAAGGGACCCTTGAGTTTATATTCCATTGACTCAAGGTGAATATAGGAGATCATCTGGTGGAACATATATATACCTCTTTCTCTCTTTCACTCACTTGTGTCACTTCTTTGTTTTCTTGCAGTAAGTAACTAAAAAAAAGTTACTTTTTTTGGGCTGTCTTGCAGTAAAAAAATACAAAGCTTGATTTTTCTTTGATTTTTTGTTTTCAAAAAAAAGAAAAAAGAAAAAAAAAGAAAAAAGAAGAAAAAAGAAGAAAAAAGAAGAAAAAAGAAAAGCTCAAGCACTGCCTGCAGTTGCAATGCAGAAGTGAAAAGGTGCCTTTGTGAATCAATAAACTAAAGGATGAATTTCTGAATAAGTGTCTTGAAATTTGAATATGAAGAAAAGATAAAATAAGATAAAAGAATGATATACCTAAAGGCAAGAACAATGTCACAATTGAGAAGCTTCTGAAGAAAACAAGGAAAAAAGAAGAGGCAGAAACACTAATAAAGAATAGATTAGTCATAATGGTAGTTTTAGATGACAAAGTTCATTTGAGAGAATCAAACCTACAATATGTGTATAATACTTCTTAAGATGATAATGAGTGGAGAGTTGAGAGGGAAGGGAAATGAAGAGGAGAATTGACAAGAAGGGAAAGGTAAGAAAGAGGAGAGTCAATAGGAAGGGATAGATAAGAATGATAGAGGTCAATAAGAAGGGATAGATAGTAATGAGGAGATATTGATGATGAATTATGAGTCAACTGTGTGAGTTGACAATTCTCCTGAAGAATCTTGTGTTTGAGAGAGTTGAGGGAAGATTATATAAGATATTCCAAGAGGAACAAGCGGGATAGAAGCATAGAGGATGAAGGTCCAGGCAAGTGAAATTTTGTCATTATCTGAGTGTATTGACATCATTAGAGGTTCATGAATAGAGAAAAGTCATTGGTGTTTTGACTAATTTAGAGACATATAGGATGCACGCGCAAGAGTGCGTTGAGTCAAGGAGGAAGGCATTCAGATCTCAACATATCTGACTGGTTTAAAGATATATCAGCTAAACTGGGACCAAATCAATCAAATTAAACTTGGTTGGTCTCAACTGTTTGTTTGAATATCAATAACTGTTTTCTCTCTTGTCAAGGAAGATGCTTCAACCCAACTGTAAAATTTTGATAAATAAAGTGACCTCTTTCCCACGCTCCAAATCACCTCTGATATAAATTTCCCATCATCCCAAAGAATATCACAAGTGACTCATCTTCTCTTCCTTTGCTGTACAAGAGGCAGGTCACTGCAAAAATAATTGGCTCAAATGCCTGCAGTTGACATACAGAAACTCTCAGCAAGGTGGTGGTGGTACCCCAACCTTTCTCTAAGGGTGAATCAACCAGGATCTGATGTGGGAATTTTCCACAGTCACCATGCCAAAACAGGTGGAGATACAATGGTAGCCTGTTTGGAGCATGCCACATGCCGGCTTCAGGAATTTGATCCAGTGTTCCTTGAAGTGAGTGTAGTTTTTATTTTGGGAACTAGAAAACAAACCGTGCTAAACAAGAACCAGCCATAATTCACAAAGAGAGCCAGTACCATCCCTCTCTTTCTCCATATCAAGCACTTCTGTATAATCTCTTCAAATACAAGCTACCCTATATCTACTTTGGTGGGATCTTCCACTGCAAGAAAGAAAGACTGAATCACACTAGTAGCATAATTGCCTGTGTTAAAGCCAGACTAGTTAAGCTAGGATTCACAAAACCAATTGAAAATAGGCTGATCTCAACTGATGAAATAAAAGAAACCAAGGGGGGGCTTGGAAGTTGGATCTATGCCATGTTTAAGTTGATTTGTTGTATCCCAGAATGACTTAAACCTAGCCAATTATTCTGGCAGTGGATCAATCAACTGCCCTCATTTGACATGTAGCATTCTCCAAACAAGCTGCCATTGTATCTATACCAGTTTACATGTGTAGCAGTTTTAGCACAGTCACTGCACAATGTGCACAGCTATGGTGAATTAAAGCTTGGTTGAGTCACCCTTTGAGAACAGTTGGAGAAACACCACTAGCTTCCTTAGAATTTCTGCATTTCAACCGCAGGCAGTTGGGCAAGTTTTCTTTTTCAGTGTTTGTTCTCATAGACCCCAAGACTTCACTGTATAAAATCTTGTGCAAAAAAAGATCTTGGTATCAAATTTGCTGGCAGGTGTTGTTGAGATCCAACTTGGGTAGGGGAGGAAAAGGCATATACTATGGCAGAAATGTCCTTTTGGCAGTCTTTTGTGATGAGCTAGACAGAGCTGAGACCAGCAGACACGATGTGGGTCAAGTGGCAATGGTAGTGGAAGGATTATATCATTGCACATCAGATATGGATAGAACATAAGAAAGGGAAGAAAGAGAAAGAAGAAAGAAGCAAGAGAGAAACAAAAGAAAGATGAGACTACTGTACCTGAGACCAGCGGACACAATGTAGGTCGAGTGGCGATGGTAGTGGAAGGATGAGGAAAGAATCCTTCCACGTCCACTGGGCCCAGGTATACTACATACATGTGAAACTAAGTGTGACATGTGGATGAAATGTGTAAGGCAGAAAAGAAAAACAAAGAAAAATTGAGAACCATAACTCAACACCCCCCCTTGCTGCACACATGAAGACAAAGAAAGAAAGAAAAAAAGGGGGGGAAAGGAAGAAAGAAAGAAAGAAGAAGAAAAGAAAAAAAAGAGGGAAAAAAAATAACAGGAAATCAGAGAGAGAGGGAATAAAGGAAGAGAAGAGAAGATCATTCAACAATTCCAAACAGTGTTCTATGTCTTTCAAGGGCAACATGAGGCAGAGGTTTGGTCAGCATATCGGCGACTATATCCTTTGTTGACACATGAAGGAGTGAGACGTCTCCTTCTTTGACGCATTCTTGGATGAAGTGATATCGGGTGTGGATATGCTTCGTGCGGGCGTGATGTTCCGGGTTTTTTGCAAGCACTTCTGCACCCTCATTGTCAACGTGAAGAGGAATTGCGGTGTCCGGGCGAAGGCAAAGTTCCGTCAGAAGATGTCTGAGCCAGAGGGCTTCTTTGCACAAATCAGAAAAGGCTTTGTACTTGGATTTGGTGCTTGAAACAGAAACAGTTGCTTGTTTTCTGGATTTCCAGGAGATTGCGCCATCCCCTATGTGATATGTGTAGGCTGAGGTGGAACAACGGTCATCACGATCTTCAGCCAAGTCCTAGTCAGAATATCCAGAGCACGAGAGATCCCCACCAAGGCGTAGCTTCAGGTCTTTGGTGGAGATGAGATAGTTGAGAACTTGAATGGCGGCGTACCAGTGGGAGGCGGAAGGATCACAAAGGTATTGAGACAAACGGTTGACTGCAAAGGAAACATCTGGGGGGGTGCACTGTGAGACCCAGAGCAGTGCACCAATCAGCTGTGGATATGGTCCAGGCAACGTGGCGTCTTTGGGTTGACGGTGAGTGAGATTTTTGAAGTTGGTTTCAGTTGGTGTTGGAACAGACACGTGAGCACCGGCGAGGAAGTGATCATTGAGATCCAAGATGTAGTGTCCTTGATTGAGATAGAAATATCAAGCTGGTACGTCACGTGTAATCTTCAGAGATAGAAAGTGGTTGAGTTCTTCATTGGGTCCTATTTTGAATTGTTTGCCAATTGAGGAAATAAGGGAATCGACGAAAGATGGTTTTCCAAAAATAGCAAGATCATCGACGTGAGTTTTAAGAGCACCCAAGAGCTTGCCGCTGTCCAGTTTGAAATATAGGGTGGGATTGTACTTTGAGTTTTTCAGACCTAGGCCTAGGAGCGCCTTGTGGAGTTCAATGTTCCACTGGTGAGGAGATTGTTTCAAGCCGTAGAGTGAGCGGCTCACCTCGCAGACCCAATTGGGATGTTGCGGATCTTTGAAGCCCGGTGGCTGTTCCATGTAGATAGGCTTTTCAAGGTGTCCGTTGAGGAATTCCGTCTTGAAATCTACCTGACAGCCCTTCCAACTGCGGCTGGCAAGAAGAGAGAATATTAGCCTGAGTGTTTCCAAGCGTAGCGTTGGAGAGAAAACTTCATCATAGTCAAGACCCTGGATCTGAGAATAGCCCATGGCTACCAGGTGTGCTTTCAACTTCTGAATTGTTTGATTGGGTCAACATTTGACTTTAAAGACCCATTTAGACTTGATGATCCACCTCTTTTCTGGGCGCGGCACGAGCTTCCAGGTTTGCATTCCCAACAGTGATGCAAATTTGTCTTTGGCGGCCTTCTTCCAACGGTGTTTATTCGGGGATTTCAGGAGCTGACGCCAAGTCTTTGGTGTGTCAACATTGTCACCAGCAGATGCGTTCTTTGACCATTGACCGTAGCGCTCCGGCGCTTTGCGTTCTTGTGTTGATTGGCGGCGTGGAGGCGGTGATGGAGGCTTTGGCAACGGAATCTTCGGCGGAGGAGGAGATGGAGACTTTGGCAATTGAGCTTTTGCCGGAGAGGAAGGAGGAGGAGGCGAAGGGACGCGGGGAGGGGAGGGAGAAGGAGACACATGGAGTGGGGGGAGAGAAATGATGGAGAGATCCGGGGAGAGCAGCAAGGGAGACGATGGTGTGGAGTGTTGGGAAGAGTCTGAATCAGATGGACTCGACTCTACAGAGCGGGGAGCGTTTCCTGGGGCCTGGGGCATGGATGGAGGCTGCCAAGCGCCTGTTGAAGCGAGGTTTGAGGGGAACGTCAAGTGGTGGGCGGTCCGGTGTGGCTACCCAAGGTGGTGAAGAAGGAGCAGGAGAAGAATGATTGCTGGGAGACGACGCATCTGGAGCTGGTGGGTGCAGGTTGTTGACTTCCCGACCCGGTTGAGCAATCTGGAGAGGTACAAGATCCTTGGATGGAGGAATCTTTTCAAGTTGGGACCAAGGCATCTCTACTGTGATCAGATCAGAGGAAGTGTTCAGTTTTGCGCCGTAAGGGAAGGTTGAATCAAAAAACATAACATCACACAACTTGACAACCAAGCGGTTTTCTAGGTCCCACAGGCGGAACCCATTCCCGTCGCAGAGGTAGGAGAGGAGAACAGAGGCCCCTCCTTTTTGATCGAGTTTCTTACGGGTTGCCTCAGGTACCTTATACCAAACAAGGCATCCAAAAGGATGTAACCACTCAATATCAATCTCCTGATGCTGCATTATCGAGGATGGTGAGAGAAAACCTTGCGGGGTGTTGCAAGGAATTTAGTTGTATGGGAAGATCGAGTGTCTGAGGGCATTGGCCCAGAATGATTTTGGAAGCTTGGCTTGCATGAGAGATGACCTCACCAGATTTCTGATTGTTTGATTAGTACGTTTGGCGACCCTGTTCAATTCCGGCGAATGGGGAGGACCCGGTTCGTGCTTAATGCCTGCGGAGGACAAGTACGAAGTGAACTGATTTGACAAGTACTCTCCGCCGTTGTCTGTGCGGAGAGAAAGAATCTTGTGGGAACCAGTCTTCTCAAATAATGCACAAAAAGTTTTGAAACAGGCAAACAAATTGCTTTTTAATTCCATGGGAAAAATTTGGAGAACCTTGGAACAATCGTCTATAAAGGTGATAAAGTACTTATAACCCTCCCAAGAGACGACTTCATAGGAGCAAACATCCAAGTGAATTAACTCGCCCGGGGTTGAAGATCAATGGAGAGTTTGAGATCAAAAAGCTTTGCGGGTCATTTTTGACTGGACGCAGATCGGGAATTTTTGCACCTCAATCTTGTTCATTGTTGACGGGTGGATATTGTGACGTTTCAGAAAGGCTTTGAGGGGTTTGAGGCCAATGTGAGAGAGTCGATAGTGGTAAGCAAGTAGAGAGTTGTCAATAGGTGGAGAAATAATGGGATCAGAGGAATATGAGCTCACAGGCTCAGAGGACAGGTAATAGAGATTTCCTTGCTGATAACCACAACCGGAAAGGGAGCCAGTGATGTGGATGGATTCCAATTGGTAGAGATTGCAGGAGGACTTGGTGAAAAAAGCAGTGACTCCAGTGTCGCACATGGCAGCAATGGAGAGGAGAGGTTCATGAAGAGAGGGGACAACCAATGTTTTGACCTTGACATCGCCGCTTATTGGAAGTCTGGCGGTGCCTTTGTGAGTGGCTTCAACCACAGAGTGATTGGCAAGGCGGACAGGAGTGTGGTCTGGCTTGGCGTTTTTGACAGTGGCAAGATCTGGTGTCATTGACATGGAACATCCCAAGTCCAGGTTTGCATCTCCGGCAGTAAACGCGTCGAAGGAAGCTGAGAGAGCGGCGACCACGTTACCAGCGACAACGTCAATCTGAGAGCCAGAGTAGTCGGATTCTTCATCTTCTTTGTAGGTATGAGATGATTGGCCAAGAGTGGCTGCAGAGGTTCAACCAGCCCGTGCAGCCGGCTTGCTTTGGCCTTGATCCTTGGGATCCACCCGGGGTCGTTGATTTGCCTTATGCTTGGCAAGAATCCTGTGAGTATTGTTGCAGCAATTGAGATTGTGGCCGTCTGCGTTACAGAAGTTGCAGTGAAGCGGCTTACAAGTGTGATCACCTGGTTGTTTGTCAGATCGGGGTCTGGCTTTTGCCAACAAGGCCAAGGGGACAACTTTGGTTTGAGACTGTCGCCGGGTGTGCTCGTTTTTCAGAGCTAAGACAATTGCCTCGGACTGTACACCATCTTGATTCATGAGATGGGAAACGCAGGCCATCCAGTCGTCCGGGATCGAACTAAGGAGTGCAGCGGCGTGTACATCGGATGGAGTGAGAGGTTTGTCCGGAGTGATGAGAGCGTTGAGGCAATCGTATGCCTTTGCCATGGTGTTGAGATGCGACAGAAGGTCGTCACCTTCCATTTTCGCAAGAAGGAGCTTGCAAAGCCAGTAGACTCTGCCGCCTGTGGACAAGTCGAGGTGAGAGCAAACATGCCATATGCATTCTTCTTGTAAGGTCGGACAGTGAGTAGGTTTGAACCTACGACTGTTTGCGTGAGGATAGCACAGATGGTTTTGTTGTCTGCTGCCCACAAGGCTGGCAGTTGTTCGGGCATTGGCTTTTCAATGACATAGTCCAAGTTGACGGCGTCGAAATAGGAGGTCATCACGAGGTCCAAGTCCGGGAAGTTTTAATCTGGGCCGGGTTCTGTGAGGATGGGGAGACAAGCAGCGGCTGATGTTTGAGAGGGAGCTGCCGAATAGTCAATATTGATGGTCACAGTTGTACCAACGGAGGATGCAGGGACTTTGCCCAAGGTTGAGAGTCGCTTATCGTCAGGCATATCTAAGAACAAGACGACAAGAGTATTTTGATCCTTTGTGATAGTTCACTTGTAAAATTTCACTCGAAGAAGACCGGTATTTAACGTGCTTGGTCAATTGCAGAGCTGGAGCCTAGTGCGGGGCTCATAACCTGATGAGCTAGACAGAGCTGAGACCAGCGGACACAATGCGGGTCGAGTGGCAATGGTAGTGGAAGGATGGGGAAAGAATCCTTCCACGTCCGCTGGGCCCAGGTATACTACTTACGTGTGAAACTAAGTGTGACATGTGGATGAAATGTGTAAGGCAGAAAAGAAAAACAAAGAAAACTTGAGAACCATAACTCAACATTTTGGACATGTAATAATTCCAAGATTTAAGGATAGACAACGTGTACACCACGGGTGCACCCGTAGTTCAAAAGAAACGTCCAGGAAACAAATTCCTATTCTTTTGACAGCTCGGACGCCTTCGAGGCGCTCCCAAGACGTTTGGAGCGGTTTCAAGCCGTTCCGGGGACGTTGGCGTGTTTTCAAGCCGTTTCGAAAACGACATGGGTTCTCAGGACGACCTGAGAACGACTTCGGACGACTTGAAAACCACTTTTGGTTTTCAAGTCGTCTGAAAAACCACAAAAGGTTCTGATGACGCCTTGGAAACCAAAAGTGGTTCCCAGGCCGTCATCAAAACGGTTTGATGAGCTGGAGACAAGTCCACTGCTCCCCCCATAGAGCTCCCGTGAACAGGAGGAGGGGCAAGGAGCTGATGGGCTCAATTGCCCAATCATCAATGGGGTCACTTGCCCATCTTCACTGGAGGGGTTCGGGATGAAAGGACTGTTGAAGTGTAGTCCTTTCATCCCGAACCCCACCAGCCATTACAAATATATCTTTAAAGGTCACCTGTTTCTTTCGAGTAGTCTCTGACTCTCAGCGGTTAGTGGCTCCAGTGGTCACTTTTTGCTGCTCTGCGGTTCGATCCCGCTCTTTATTCGAGCATTCCCAGGGCACAACGTTTGAAAGTCGTCTCAGCAGACGGCTCCCGGGCGCCTTTGGTTCTCACTTGAAGTCAAGGACTTACTGCTGGGCGCCTGGGTGACGCCTCAAAAGACGCCTGGCACGCGAAATCCTATGCTACTGAATAGGATTTTGACGCCTTCCAGGCGCCTAGCAGGACGACTTGGAGGCGCCCGAATGCACCCGTGGTGTAGAACTTTACAAACACACATGTCAGAAAAAAATTAAATCATTATATACAGAATATTCATACTTTACATAATCACATTTGTATATAACCTCAACCCGCGGTCAGCTGTTTGAGTTTCCTCATATCTCTTGAAACTCAAATAGCCACGCCGTGGGTCACTTACATTTCCGTATTTCCTTATAGGTCTGTTTCTCTCTTTATTGTATTTTACTTCTCTTTTGTTATTATACTTTGCAATATTATCTCTCTTGGCACTGGGATAGCCACATCGCGGGTCACTTACATTTCTGTATTTCGCTATAACAATGTCTCTAAAAGGACACCAGATTCCTTTCTTTTGATGATTTATCTTGGATAATTAGGGCATGTTTGGGACATGGTTGGAACCTAAGAAGTTCAGAAAATTACAAGAAACTGGTTCAAGTGAAAAATGAGAATCTCATTCCAGTGAAAAATAAGCTCATGTCAAATGATGTCAGCCTTAGAGACAATAAGTAAGTCCTAAACCTACAGTTAGGCCAAACACTTATTGCCCTAAAGACTTCAAAATAAACCAAAGTCCCCTAGAAAAGGGAAATAGAGCTTTGCAGCTCATGTAATAATGGATAAACCCATAATAAACAAAACACATACCTGATAATATGTGAAACCTATGGATAATTACCTTATCCTTGGAAAGATAAGGATTATAGTCTAAAGGGAAGACATAACCCATAGAAGATACTGTAACACATATTGTAACAGTACAAATGAATGGTTTGTTGAGGGTAATTTGATAATTGTTTGATGTTGCATATGCATTGTTACGTGTACACGTGGCATACATAGTTAAAAGCTCGCGCACTCATCAAGTTCCGGTTTCTCTCGCCTTCTTGCTTTCTTATTGATCATCAAGTACTTTTGAAACATTTCTGAATTCGAGTAAATCAATTCACAAGAAGGCCAAGGTAGAAGGAAAATCAACATTCAGGTAAAGAAGAGTGTTCTTGTCAACTATCAACAAGAAACAGTAACTCATTGATTTCATTGACTCAACAAAATACTAGATTGAAGGTTGAAGACGTTGTGGTTCAGGAGGAGAATTTAATCAGGAACACTATCAGTTGGAGTCCTAGCGTTTGTTGTTTGTCTAGTCTCATACGTAGTATTCTTTTAGATTAAATCACTGAAATCACATGTTTTTTCAAAGTTTGTTGTTCTAGTTATTTAGTGTTGTGTTCAAGTGTTTCGTCTACGTTTACCGTTTCAGTTCCTAGTATAGATTGCTTCTTTATCTTGTTCGTATCATTTCTTTCTTCTTTGGTTTGTTTGTCTGCATATGGTTTACTCATCATACACGGTTTTGTTATTGTGTTTATGTTCTTAGTTTCTTTACTACTACTGGCTGAAAGTAAAAATAGATTTGCAACAAAGAGTAACTCAACCATTACATGGTAGCGAGAGTCATCTCTTGAATCTATTCAGCTCAGAGTTAGAAAAGAGAGATTAAACACAAACTGAACGATTGACAAGATGGCGGACGATTCTGATTCATCGAGCGAAGATCAATCATCTATTCGTGTTGATAAGCTTACCTTGAGCAATTGGGTACAATGGAAATCAAGATTTACTTTGTATCTCAAGCGACACGAACTTCAGGATCTGCTCAGTTGTAAATGGATTGAAGACAAAAACAATTCAAAAACGTATAACAAAAAGAACAACAAAGCATTGGACGCGTTATATGGGGCAGTAAGCAAGGAACTTCATAATGAAATTATCGAGAACAATACATCATTCTTGGATGCCTGGGATGCGTTGGCCTCAGCTTGTGGTCAAAACTCTGTCATCACAACGTGTACGGCGTATAAGAAGGTACACTCGATGCGGTATCAACCAGGAACGTCACTTACAGATCATATAACGTCGTTCAAAAGTGCATATACTAGGCTCTCAGACATAACGGCTAATCATATGCAAGAATTCGGAACGGTTACCTCGTTTATGGCTGCAGCATTGTTTCTGGATAGTCTAGAAAATGACACTGATATGGCTCCACTGATTCAAACGTGCTATGATATTAAGCCGTTTAATCTCAAGAATGTAACCGATCGTATTCTGATTGAAGCTTTACGTCGCAAACATTGTACAGAATCTCAAGATAATGTGATGTTTACAACTGCATCAACTTCTCAGTCAAAAACCAATAAGAAGAAGTCAAAATCATCAAGTGGTCCAAAGCCTAAAGCAGTAGCTCCAACTCTTAACAATTCGAGTCAGCAGTCAACAAGCAAAGGAAAATCGACGAATACTGCCGTAACGTCTAAATCAGCGTCATCTGATGCAGTCGAAAATCGCATACAGAAAATTGAACAATCAGTAAGCGATCTAACGGAGTTGATGAAGAAATTCACCTCTTCGAACATTCTAGGAATGGTTCATGATTCCCAACAAGTCATGAATACGTCTCAGAATCCGTTTGACGTTGACTCGGATAGGTCGAATTTTTTTGTAGCCACTGTTCAGCATGCGTCAAGAGAATATTTTTCAAGGTTTCTGGTGTTTGATACCGGTGCTACACAGTCTTTTGTAATAAATATCGAATTGCTTACTGATGTACAACCGTTGACAAATCACTTTATGAATACGTTTTCGTCACCCATTGAAGCAACTCACGTTGGCACGTTGAAGTTGGGCGATTACTTCATAAATCCGGTTTTTCATGTACCTAATGGATGTGCAAATATTTTGTCTGCTTCACAACTAATCGATCACGGTCTGAAGCCATTTTTCAAAACTGATCAGTTTTTGATCAAAGGAGGCGACAAAATCGTTGCAACGTTTCCAAGGATCGGTAAACTATTTATGAGTCCGATTTCTGAATACATCTGTGTGGTTAACATGAAAATTCCTGAAGAATTCGACTGGCACTATGGACTTGGACATGCTTCCGATAAATATGTAGAATTATTCTGTCGACATAATGATCTAGTTTCGAGTTGTTCGACGAAGTCTAAAGACTGCATTATTTGTGCAAAAGGCAAGATTCACCAAACAGCACATACTCGAAAGCTTCCATCATCTAGCCTACCGTTTCATCGATTACATACCGATGTACTTCAAATTTCTCCACCGTCTAAACTTGGTTTTCGATATGTTCTGGTGATCATTGACGATGCAACTCGGTTCAATTGAATCTACATGCTCAAAGCAAAGTCAGAATCAGAGACGAAACTCTTGTCGTTTTTCGAAGAAATCAAAAATAAAATCCAACGCGTACCCGCTTATCTTCACAGTGACCGAGGGGGTGAATTCAGTTCAACATCATTTGTTCAAAACCTGAGCAAGTTGGGGATTTCAATTGAACGCGGTCCAGCAAATTGCCCACAAACAAATGGCGTTGCTGAGCGTTTTAACGGTGTGCTGTTGGAAAAAATGAGATGTATGTTATTACAATCTCGAGTTCCTCAGTCAATGTGGCATGAAGCAGCTGCGCATGCATCAACATTACTGAATGTTCTTCCTCACTCATCGATCAATTGGGTTTCTCCAACATCAGCGCTGGCGAAATCAAATTCGCTTATTGAACCGGATCGGACTACTATGCCGCTTATACCGTTTGGTTCCAAAGTGGTGGTTCATCGACCAGAGTCTCTCAAACTCAACCCACGAGGGGTGGAGTTGCAGTTTCTTGGTTTTGAACCTTTCTCAGATGCTACTCGTTTTTATGACCCGCTTGTTCATCGAATTGTGATTAGTCGGGATTATGTAGTACCGGCGTTTAAAGTGGCGTCTGAGGTTATGGTGGCGACCAAGGATCTAAAATCTCTTCCTTGAATTGTTGTTGATTCGGAAAGCAAACTTCCTCGTTTTGTTGCTCGACTCCCTGTCAAGTTCAAGAATACTAGCAAATTGAAGTCGATGACGCAAAGTTCTCGGAAATCATCGGAGTCATCAAATGAGCCCAGTACAGATAACTCAGATGAGAGTTCAGGTGATGAATCCAGTTCGAATGATCATGAAGAGTCCATTGACAATGACTTGAAGAAATTCGATTCAGTATCCGATACTGATGAGGATTCAGACGTATCTGAAGAAACGAAAGCACAATGGCTTCGTCGTCGACAACAAGTTCAAAGTGAAAGATTGAATACGAACATCAATACGGGAGGTTCGGTTCGTCCGAACAATGTGTGCACTGATTCCGTTGATCAGCCAAATCAAGGTCGTCATTTCAAGATGTCCGAGACACAATTGAAGCGTTTGAAACCTAGCTGGGAATGGACGGATCGTGAACCAGCAAAGGAAATTCGTGGCGGTATTGATCCCTTGAACATTGTATCCACCAAACGCCGGGTACAGGTACCTAAAGGGTCTGCTGTTATTGACGAACAACCAGAAGTGGTTAATTTGGTTCAAGAAGTAATGGTGTCCGATGCGATGAGTAACCCGAAGGAGAAGTCTCTCTGGCTTGAAGCAATGACAAACAAACATGCGTCGCAGTTGGCTCATTTAACAGGCGATCTTGTTCCACCACCGAAAAATGAGAAGATTATAGGTGGTATGTGGGTCCTATGTCGAAAGTTGAATGAAGCAAATGAAGTTATTCGTTATAAAGCTCGCTGGGTTGGTTTTGGCAACCATCAAGAAGAGAACAAACACTACTTTCTTACGTATGCGTCTGTCGGTTGTATTGAGACATTCAAGTTACTATTGTCCATTGCGGTTACGTACAACTGGAAGGTGTATCAATTTGATGTTGAGACTGCATTTCTTCATGGTGAAATGGATGCCGATGTGTTTGTTCGACAAGTATCCGGTTTTGAAGTAAAAGGAAAAGAAAGTTGGGTTTGGAAGTTAAATAAATCTTTGTACGGAATGAAGCAAGCGCCGCAAATGTGGAAAAATCATCTTACGAATACACTCAAATCGCTTGGCCTTACGCCGTCTATCATGATGATGCGTTGTTTTTCAACAATGATCGGACTTTGTTTCTCCATATGTATGTGGATGATGGTCTGATTGTAGGTCAAAACAAGTCCAAAATTATCTCTTTCCTTTCCAAACTTGAAAAAACCTATAAAATCAAAATAAAAGAAAAACCAAATCAACATCTTGGGTATACGTTGGAATGGAAAACTAATTCAGTTGTTCTACATCATCAGGCGTATGTTGAGAAGATTTTGCGTGCATTCAATATGGAAGGAGCAAATTCTGTTCGGACTCCGTTGCCAACAAATGCGTTACATCAAGTTGAACTCGAGTCTAGTCCGTTTGATGCGTCAATCATGCAGAAAGCAATGGGGTACATAAATTATCTTGCTATCCATACTCGTCCTGATATCGTGTTTGCTACAAATCTCCTCTCACAATATGCTTCAAAACCAACTCAACATCATTGGAGCCTGGCGAAACATCTGCTTTGGTACATCAAGGGAACAAAAAGTTTGGGCATTGAAATCAAGTCTGGCGGTCCTCCTCGCGAACTCACGGGCTATGCGGATGCGGATTATGCAATGTCGAATCCTGACAAAAAATCAACTACCGGTTATGTGGTAATGTTTCAGGGAAATTTGATTTGTTGGAAGTCCAAGAAGCAGACGGTTGTGGCTCAATCAACCACAGAGGCGGAATTCATTGCAATCAATGTGTGTGCCAAGCAAGTTCGGTGGATGAAGAATCTTCTAGTTGATATGAAGATTCCAGTTGGTGTTCCGTGTATTAAAAATGATAATGCAGGTGCGGTCATCATCAGCAAAGAATTACGGTTGTCAGAAAACTCAAAACATATTGAAATTTGGTATCAGTATTTGCGTGATATTGTGGCTCGAAATCAACTCAATATAGAAGACATTTCAACAAATGATATGATTGCGGATATTCTAACAAAGCTGTTGGGTTTCATCAAAGTATCTATAGCAATCAAGCAATTACACCTGGTGTCATCAAATTAAGGAGGAGTGTTGAGGGTAATTTGATAATTGTTTGATGTTGCATATGCATTGTTACGTGTACACGTGGCATACATAGTTAAAAGCTCGCGCACTCATCAAGTTCCGGTTTCTCTCGCCTTCTCGCTTTCTTATTGATCATCAAGTACTTTTGAAACATTTCTGAATTCGAGTAAATCAAGTCACAAGAAGGCCAAGGTAGAAGGAAAATCAACATTCAGGTAAAGAAGAGTGTTCTTGTCAACTATCAACAAGAAACAGTAACTCATCGATTTCATTGACTCAACAAAATACTAGATTGAAGGTTGAAGACGTTGTGGTTCAGGAGGAGAATTTAATCAGGAACACTATCAGTTGGAGTCCTAGCGTTTGTTGTTTGTCTAGTCTCATACGTAGTATTCTTTTAGATTAAATCACTGAAATCACATGTTTTTTCAAAGTTTATTGTTCTAGTTATTTAGTGTTGTGTTCAAGTGTTTCGTCTACGTTTACCGTTTCAGTTCCTAGTATAGATTGCTTCTTTATCTTGTTCGTATCATTTCTTTCTTCTTTGGTTTGTTTGTCTGCATATGGTTTACTCATCATACACGGTTTTGTTATTGTGTTTATGTTCTTAGTTTCTTTACTACTACTGGCTGAAAGTAAAAATAGATTTGCAACAAAGAGTAACTCAACCATTACATGGTTTCTACTTTGAGACTAGTGGCCATTCCAGATTGAGAATGCCAAGCCACTAGTCTCTACACTAGGCCCCAAATACCATGTGTCAGATTAATTACAGGACACATGGTCTACGTACAGCTTAAGCCCACATGGTAATTCAACAAGGAGGTTGAGAATTACACATGTACTTATACAGGCACCAAAAGCTCCCAGCCAAGTACTATTTAAAGAATTACTCTAAGCTGATGGAAAGAAAACATACATAAACACACCCATTACTGCCTTCTTGGTTTTTCACCCAGATTTCTAAGTCACCAATTAGAATTACTTTCTTATTATTGCCTTACAAGTCTTTGAAGTAACCAACCAGCCAGTATTCTGTTTATCAGCACTATTTCCTCCCTTATATCACCAACAATCCATCCCCTTAAACAAAGGAACCAAATCTGTCCTCCTCTTTTGGTTAAACAACCCCAACTACCCTTAAATTGCTTTATTGCAAACCTACATTCTAGGTTGGAGGTTGTCTTTTGGCAACTTAGCTCCTTTTATCATAAAGTTGAGCTTGAGTTCAACATACTCCTTTTGTCAGCTTCTACAAAGCTTTATTTCCTTGTGTCCTGCAGTCACATAAGAGACCCAGGCTCACAAATGAGGCCAGGACGATGAGAGGTCAAGCCCAAAAGTAGCATCGGGGCTAAGGTAAGGTTTTGCATCCTTCATTATGCAATACATCTCATTTATTGTTGCCGCATTCAGGGATTCGTTTTCTTACCCTTCTCACTTCTTTTCTCTCCATGCGCCACAATAGAAGGGTTTACAGCAGAGTTTCTTTATTGATTGGTCTCGTTTTGATGTCATGTAAGGGTCGGGTTTGGGATATCAGACAAGTTGCCAAAGCGTCCAAAGAGTGGGGATAGAAACCGCATGAAAAAATAAAAGCAAAGAACTCGAATGTCTGTACTACCTAGTAGATGAGTGGATATGCACCCCGCAATGGCACGCTCCAAAGCGACAACCCTTGCAATGATCACCTCGATGTCATAAAGCTACAGTAAGGGTTCACTGACTCAGGATGATGACACCGTTCGCTTTATTCACAAATACCACAGCAGGGCGGGTTGTAGCACCCCCTCCAAGTAGTTATCAGACATAAAACCCCAGTGGCTTTTAAAGTGAGATCCTAAGAGACATTGGCTAATTATCCCTCCTAACCAGTTTCTTTCACACACCTGTGCAGCATCCAAACGACAAAACTCCACCAGATTCAAACAATAAGCTTTTCTCTTGATATCAAGTCAGACATTATACAAATACCTATCTTTTCCAAACCCCAAACGCTCAAGAAAACAATCAGATGATTCTCTCATACTGCGCAGCCATTTTAGTTTTAACTCTTCAACTACCCCATCACGGAATATGCACGAAAGGTAGCCAGCCAATCCGACGTCAATTCGATTTTTCCAAATTAGCGGGCGGAGGAGGTGGGTCAGGTGGGTCAGGTGGGTCAGGTGGCGGACTGGGTGGGTTGAGTGGCGGACTGGGTGGGATGAGTAGCGGACTGGGCGGGTTGAGTGGCGGACTGGGCGGGATGAGTGGTGGGCTAGGCAGGCTGGGCGGGTTAGGCGGTGGCAGCGGTAAGGCGTCGGCGGGCGGAGCGGGAGGTGGATTGGGAGCCTTTACTAATCTTTTGGGTGGGGGCGGTGGATTGGGCGGCAGCCAGGATGGTTCATCTTCATCTACTTCATCTTCACCTTCTGGCTCTGGTAGCAACACCCAAGATGCCCCCGCTAAAAGCAAAGCGAGTGCACCATCCAGCGGCGGAGCTACTCCAGCCGGATGTAAAGCTTATCACTTGATTGGGTGAGCACTTCTTTAGCATAAATTTATCTGCAGTGATATTAACCTAACTCTTGTATGATTGGGGACACCAGTGCTCGAGGCACCTCAGAAGCACCGGGCGGTTCTGTTGCGTACACTGCGTTGGAGCGAAATATTTTGGCCGCTGTTCCTGGAGGGGTCATTGAAGAGATTCAATACGTGACATCGGCTGATTATGGTGAGACCGTGACTCAAGGAGCTGACACTGGTCTCAAAATGATAAAGGAAGGGCTGGCCAAGTGTCCAAAAACGCTGTATGTTCCATTTGGGTATTCTAAAGGGGTGAGCTAAAATATCCCATTTCTTTCGCCCTTTTTGGCTATGCTAACGGTCGAACTCTTTACCTTGATACTATAAAGGCCATGGTTGTGTCGCAAATTTTGAGCAGAAACCAAGTACCTTCAGCCAACATCGTTGCTGTCATCTTGTTCGGAAATCCTTATTTCCAAGCTGGTGCCACCCAAGACAAATGTACCGCGGTAGGTTGCAGTCAAAAAACATCACCACTAGACTTTCAATTTCCTCATGATTAGACTACATATATTATGGTACCAACTGATGCTCTTCATTCGTCCTGGTCATAGAAATCTGGCGCTGGGGTCGCAGCGATGCTGGCCCCTAAACTTCCATCAGACATTATTGACCGAGTGTACGACTGCTGCAGTGCTGGTGATATGATCTGCCAGACCACTGGGTCCATCGTGGCTCACCTGTCCTACGCACAACAATTTGCAGACGGAGCATTGAAATTTGCCGTAGAAAAATTACAGGCAAAGCTGGGTAAACAATGATAATATGCGTCAATCTGGGCGCGTAATTCCACTTGATCGACCCTTCGAGCGCCCTGAATTCGCTGCTAAAACGTTTCTACTCCAGCTTCGCATAAATCCTTGTCACATCCAAAAATTGGGTACATATCACCTGATGGATCTCGATACCACAAATCCATCAAGACAGCGTTGGCCTGTATAAATGACCTCATCTCACAACTCATTCAACATCCAAAAACCAGGCGCTGTGTATCTTTTAGAACTGTATTTTCGTCCTCTTGAATTGTTCGTGCCTGGTTTTTTGATCTCAAGTAGCCACCAGATGAAACCATTGTAGGATCCGACTTTTCTCATTTGAATCAATCATGTACTTTCACATCCAATGTATAATCAAATCATTGGGTACTTGCCCCTCCAAATTGTCTAGGCTTCACGATAGTGATAGCATTCACGATCGGATAAACCGTTGTAGACTCGTAAACAACTGGTTTCTGTTTTATTCGCAGCTAAGAGCTTATCATAGTGGCCATAGTCAATCCCCATGGTCAGCTAGTCTTCTACCCACCACTGGCGTTTTTGGTTTGAGCAAAGGAGTTGTTTGGTGAAGAAAAAAAAAATGTGTGGATGAGTAGCGTAACACTGAGCACAAGCTGAGGACGTCTAATGTTTGAATTAGGACTGAACCCTTTGTTTCTTCAGGAGGTATGTATCAAATCGTGTTGTATGTATAGGTATGCATTTGCTGACTAGGACTCAGCAGGATGTAGATAAAACTATGTGAAGATCATTAAGTGGATGTAACGCGTCCGGCACGCGAACCAAACAAGCGAAAGAATATGTCGTGCTCTTATCAGCTGCTCAGCCGTTGAATGCACGTCTCGTAAACACAGGAGTTGGACTCGGGCATTCAGCTGCTGAACCTTTCCGACCTACAGCAGTGCTTGATTCACCGGTGGCTTGATTGCTGCAACGCGTAGTGATCGCTGGAGCTCTAGCAGTTGGCTCAGCACCAGATAAAGTGTCTATATAAAGAGGTACTCAGTGCCCAAGCAAAAGCCCCAGCGACTCATCTATCCGACTCATTTAAAAGTCCCCTTCCCTCTCAGTCCCCTCTTACATCTTTGAACGAACCACTTCCTCCCCAGAACCACTTCCTCCCCAGAGCCACTTCCTCCCCAGAGCCACTTCCCCTCCCCGAGCTCTCCTTCCATCTGCCACCGCTTTACTTTGCACTCCCCTTGTAACACTCCTTCGCTTCGCATTCTACTATCGCCACAGTCATCACCCCATCCTAAAGACTAGTGTCCCGAATTTGGTAAAATGGAGACGCGGATTTTACTGGGTGAGTCCCAAGCAAACTTTGTCTGAAACTGAATATATATAAGACACATACTAACTCTCTTCGGGGGCTTTTTTTCTTCTGCAGAGATGTTTATGGCTGCTCCCATTGAGTCCGGGCAGGACTCTCGTCGCTCCCGGCGTCGGCGCGCAGACCGGGATCGCCCCCGGCCAGCCGCTCCAGCACCTGTCCCTGCCAGACCGACAGTTCCCGTGCCGGACCACTCCCACAACCCACTCCTGAAGAACGGTAAGCCACAGGGGAAGCTTCCATTTGTCGACCGACAGGCGAAGGACTCAGCGCTGCGGGACCTGAGAGCGAAAGCGCTCGGCTTGCGAACGGCTCATTCCGCCGGGGCTCGCCACCCACGGGTGTACACCCTCATCCGTAGAAGCAACCCAGTTGCCCCTGCAAGACCCGCTGGACCCTCACAGGGAGTATTCACCAGGAGGGCCTCATCATCTCCACTTCTCCCAACTTCATCTCCAGCTAATGAAGTCGGACCTTCACGGCGAGAGAGGACACAAGGCCGAACGGAACCTTACCCCTCTAACAGGCCCAACCGAACCGGCGGAGCAGCAGCAGGGCGAAACTAAATTATGGTTAGTCTCCCTCTCTCTCGCTTATCTATACAGGCAAGCAATCAGACTGCTGACGTGAAGCCTCCACAGATTAGACACGATATCTCTATCCTCTCTTTTCCCTGTCTGGGCTCTCTTTTGTACTTGTTTCCCCACCAATAATAACCTATGTATTCCTGCTGTCGTTTCGAAATGCAGCTTATGAGACTTTTTTAATATGCATCTTTTGTTTGTGTTCGGAGCGGATCAGCGAAAGCTCAGATGACATGAAACTCCTGGTTGTTTGAGTTGATTGGCGGAAGGAAATGCACAATATTCCTCCGCTTCAAGATATCGTTGTGAGTGGTATATGCACGCTTCGGCCGACTTCGTGTAAGAGAAGTTCGGAATGAAGAGGTTATCCGGTTGGTGTTTGAGCTTGGGATTCAAACCCGAATTAACGATCAGTGGAGAGCTGATTAGATTGGACATGAACCAGGTGAACAGGATTCCATGGACGCCGAAGGTTGTGACATTGAGGATGAGTGCTGTCTCAGCCGAGAAGGCTGAACGTTCTGAAGCCGCCGACTGCTTGTAATCGAGGGTTCCCAGCGAGTACCCCGGTCACCGCAGGACGCCTCGGTGTCTCCCCGCATCCGCAAGAACCAGAGAAATAGTTTTCGGGGGAAACCAGCCTGATTTTGAGGAAAGAGATGATTACATAATGCGTCCTCACTCTCAAGTTGACTCCCCTTCTTGTCAAGCTTGCTCACTTGGAACCTTGAAACAAAGATAATAATAACTTTTTTTGCGTTTGTACATTTTTTTTCTATTACTAGATGGACATCTGATATTATCATTATGATCAAATAAAAACAAACGAGAAAGAAAGAAAGAAAAAATTAGAACTTGTGACCAAAAACTAAATTATGTTGGTTACACACTGACAAGAAAACAGAGAAAGAAGAAAAAAAACCAATTGCGTCAGTGGGTGTGTGTGTGTAAAAGATATTTATCTAAGTAATAAAACAGTCGTTTATATGTAGGAGGAAAGCATTAGAAAGAGAGGCAGAAAGAGAGAGAGAGAGAGAGAGAAAAAAGCTGGTTGATAAGAGTAGGAATGAAGATATATTTGAGGATGGAATGGCGCAAAGTGACTGACGAATACCAGACGTTGAAAAAAGAAAAAACACAGAAAAGTCCACAAAAAAGAAAGAGGTTAAGGTGAGAGATTGGAGGGAGGAGAAGGTTTTTATGTCGCCGCCTGTATGTATTTAGGCAACGTCGCAGGCTCCACAAAGAACTCGGTCTCGGGGAGCAGCCCAACGCTTAACATATGTAAAGTGTTACGAGTGAAACCTTGAAACCAAAAGAAAAAAAATCTCTAAGTCTCATGAGATCAAATAGCCATGTCGACACAAATGATAAAAAAAATAATACTAACGTCCTTTCTTGCCTCCCATCTTCTTGATCCACCCACCCAAGCTCCCACACCTCTTCCTTTCCCGTTGTTAGACAACAAGCAATACAAAAAACAAAGATAAAAACCAAAGAAAACCACCATAAAAATTACCGATGTGCGGAAACAACAGTATACATCTTCTTTCTTTCTTTCTGTTTTTTTTAATACTGCTCGTCTAGAAACCCTTGAAAAAAAAGCCCAGATCACAATATCAATAATCCATGTTTTTGTTTGCTTGTTTGTTTGTTTGTTATTTTTACATAGACCGACAAAAAAAAAGAAAAGAAATCTTACCGACCCAAACCGCGCCTGGTCCGGAATAGAGAATAGGCAAAGAAATAATACAAGAAAAAAACTTCTTCTTTTTTTTTGTATGTGAATGGTAAAAGAGAAAAGGCTGAATGAAGAAAAAAAAAACTACTCAAAAAGAAACACGTTAGAGGAACTGTAAGAGACTCAAATAAGGTGGGCGAAGGAAGAAAAAAAAAGAGAGTAAGAAAGAAGACAAAGAAGAAAGAAATGTGGAGGAAAAGAGATTAAGAAGAGGAAGAAGAAGAGAGTTGGAAGAGATTCCAACAAGAGAAATGGAAAGATTTTCCATCACCTGCGATGACGATGTTATTGAGATTAGCCCTATTGGTCTTACTCGAGATCTTAGATGTAGAACGCGGGAGAGAGGGTTGATCAGGAGCGGGATTTGGATCGAAATCTAAAGAAGGGGCGAGGTGAGTGTTAAGAGATCCTAGCAGATGGGTGTTGTTCATCGATACGGGTTCCTGATCATCATTCGGGCCGATATTAGACTGAACGAGTGAAGGATCGTTTTGAATGGGGAGAGGAGTTGGACAAGAATTGAAGGCGACGCCGAGTTGAGTGCGATAAGATTTCTCCATAGTTGGGGCGGAAACAAAACTTCGATCGGGTAGAGTAGGGGTTGATTGAGAATGGTGAAGGCGTTGATGAGGTGTTGAGAAGTTGCGCAAGGGGGAGCCATTAAGCGAGGGTTTAGGGGGCAGTCGGGAGGGAGTGGGAGTGGGAGAAGAGGGCGTTGTGCGTTGACTGTTGATCGATAACGACGCTCGTGGAGGGGGCCCAAGAAGGAAGGAGGATGAAGGGTGGTGGAAGAGATGATTGGGATGGTTCGGGTTCGGATTTCGGTTCAAGAACGAATCTCCCAAGTTAGAGTCTTCGCCTAGGTCAAATTGGCCGAGATGGTGATGATGTGGATGATTTCGGTTGAAGGTGGAGGGAGACAATGTAGTGGACGAGCCCTGGAACGGCTGTTCGACTTCCTTGCCCTTGATTGATTGTTTCCGAAGTGGGGTCACTGAAGCTACTGGCAAACCCAACTTTTCGATCAACTGTAACCGATCAGGATGATTCATTTCCCCATCTTCATCATCTTCGTCTTCCTGCTCTTGACAATCGTTAGTTTCTGTGCTGTCTGATTCGGCTGATAATCCAAAATGACTGGAGACGAGAATCGGTTTTTGGCACATGAAGCAATTCAAATCGGCAGGCCGGATTCCCTTTTCTTTAGCTTTGGCCAACCGATCGACATGCTCGAACAAGTCCTCATCGATCAACCGCCCGGTGACCTCCAGAACATTACCCTCGAACTTGTAGGTATCCATGATCATCAAGATGATCGAACGGAACTCATTCGATGGAATGCTCCCGGCGTTCGATTCGACCGTCGAGAGATTGGTGGATGAGCATTCGATCAATCTTCTCACCAGGTTCGAAAACGAGATCCGATTGGAAGATGTGTTTCGTGAGATCAAGAGCGAGACGATCGAAGGCAACAATCCCTGGAAGCTGGCGATCGCGTTCAGGTTAGCGTCCTGTTGAGGGTCAACTGGAGAAGCTTGATCGGCATGATTTAGTAACTCTTCTGAACGACTAGCTTGATGATAATAAGATGTAGACAGACCTTGAGGGGGTAATCTGGGAGGCAGTAAGGAAGCACAAGTTTGGATACACTGGACGGCGGTGGATAACAGATAAAACCAACAATCTTCACCAGTCAATCCATCCTGAGGATTCCTCGTCCGTTCCACACAGATCTCTGCTGCAGTATGGGCGCATCGAGTCAATTGTGAAACACAAGATTCTAGAGTCTTGGATGGCAGAGCAGAGGGATGATCATTCGTAGTCATGCACTTGGTAATAAAAGAGGCTTGCGATTTCAGAATGATGTCGAGCTCTTCAAAGGTCGCGCGAGTTCTTCCGGATTGGTCGAGTTGCCAAACAAGGGCATCGTAGATTTGTTCTTCGCGACAAATCTTGACGATATCTGAGGTTTGATCGACGAGAAGAGGTTCGGATTTAAGATAATCAAGCACATGGTTAGGATCAAACTTTCCCAATAGGCCTGTGTAGCGCATCTGAATTGCAGTATACAAATCTGTTTTGATCCCAAGAGGCTTTTTGAACACAGCTTGTGCCTGGAATGACTCATTTGGATCGAGCTCAGTAGGTTCTAGTAGCGTTCGAAGATACCTGAACTGATTTAGTAGATCCTCAATATTTTCAACCACTTCGAGATGAGTCTGAGGTCTGAATTTGTGGATCAAGTAGACTGTTTCGGGCACATTGATCTCGATCAGTTGATTAATCGAATTCAACAAGACCTGGATGACCTTCACTTCGATTAGCTCATCCTTATCATTGGTCGAAGTCGACTTTGATGAGGACGATTGGCGTTTGATGTTCTGGAGAGTGTGAGACAGTTGGTCGAAAATTGCAAGGTCGAGGTCAAGGTTCTTCAATTGAGAATGTACGACATCAATCCACATCTCCTTCTGAGTGTAGATTGAAGTAAGAATCTTCCAAAAACCAGCCTCTTTGAATAGCTCTAGCAAATCCCCTGTCCCGTTCTCAACATCAGGTGGAGTATAAACTGATAAAAGAAACTCGGCTGCCAGTTGGCGATCTTCAGTCGTACTCCGGTCATCATCAGATGAAAGGCCAATCAGGATCGAGTGTAAGGTTGAGTTAGGGAGGGAGAGGAATTGGGAATATTTGGGCAAGTTCCTGGCAATAAAGATGTAGACGAACGTTCGATCACCGGAGCTGAATTCAGCGTCACCGGAGGTAACTTCAAGTAACAGATTGATGATCAGCTGCCTATCGATCCGTTTTTCGCACTCCCTTTCAGGATGATCATGTAACCATGAGTCTTCAAACGCTACATCCAAGGTGTCTAACATGGCTTCAGAATCGAGAATCAATAGCATCCTCAGGTAAGGATACGTTGGCTCTTGTTGTCCCTCCTCAGTGGTCAAGATAAGTTTTCCATCCGGCTGAGGCCAATGCATCGATTTACCCGAAAACAAGAATTGATAAACGTCCGATTTAGCTCGTGAGGCTCTCGAATATTCGTAAGGAATCTTATTCGGATAAGATAATCCACTCAAGATAGCTGAGAGGTAGGGAAATATCTTGTAGGCAATCGGTAAAAGACCTTCGATTCCATCTTCGGCCTTCAGGGGATCCTCCGTGACGAAATTGGAGCTGTTGCGGACGTTCGAATCCTCGCAATACTGTTGGATCCTTTGCCGACCTGCATGGATCGATTTGATGAGATGGAGGAACTCAACGATCGGCCCGACAAAGTCATTCATGGCTTCAGTATAAATATAAACCAATGCATCGTGCAGCATCTCGCGTGAGCAGATTGCCAAGGCTTGATTGATATCCAGACAAGCTGGATCGACCTGGCGGATGACTTGATCGATCAGCTCGAACTGCTTCCTATCTTCGTGTAAACCTATCAAGCCCTGCGTCACGGCTGTCGGTAAGGTGCTAATTTCTGAGCTAAGAATAAACGGTTCAAGTTGGAGGAAGAAGATATTTTCGATGCCATGCTCTTGGTACTGTTCGAAGATTTCATCAAACATGAAGTCCAATTCACCAATCGCGATGCATGCCTTGGCACAGCTCCGAACCAACCCCTCGAACAATTCCGTTCGATCAACCCCACGACCATCGAGATCAAAATGAGTGTCATCCTCCATCCTACGATCTGAGAAGACATATTCCAACGAAGCACGCATGATCTCGATTAACTTGGGCTTCACCATCAACTTGCGGACCGAATCATTACTGGGCAAGCCGATGGTCTCTAGATCCGCTCTTCCAACCCAATATGACGTCGTCAAGTCAATCGCTTCGGTTAAAGCTCCGACTCCGACTAATTCTAGAATTTGCTCGGCCCACGAAACTACCATACCAAGTCGTAGATCATCGGTTGTCTGAGACGCACACCACCCTTTCAATCAACAAAGAACCCATCTAAACATCCACAAAAAAAAAGGTGTGGAAAGAAGTGATACGATAGAGGTGGGTGGGAAGGGATCTATTTGGGGTACACTCAATAAACCTTGGTTTCATGGAAAAAAAGAGGAACTTACGAGTAGGAAAATTTTTCCTTTATAGGCCTTGAAGCTACCAGCCACCGAGCCACCAACAGTTTGATCAGGATCAAGGTTCGAAGATGAAAAGTTAGGAGGAGTGGCGAGTGGATTGGAGTGATTTTTATTCAAAGCAGTTTCCCTAAAGATGTTCAATCGAACGACCCCACGCAGGTCGATTGGCTCGAATCCAGTGCGCTGCCAGATCTGAGTATCAATCACCTCGAAATGAGTGGAAGTCAAAACACAAATGATCTGTTGATCATATTAGAACCGAGTGTTCAATGTTAGTTTGTTGAAACTGTAAGAAATCGACTGTGTTTTTTTACATGGTAACTTACTCTCCAGCTAAGCCATTGAATAGCTAGGATGTTTGAGTTACAACTCCATTTTTTACCTTCAACAAACCTCAAGCTAGAAAAGTTACCTTCCAACCTCCGAGTAAATCCTTTCAGGAAACTCTCTTTCGCCAGGCTATCAGGCTGATTAGATGATGTTCCGCCGAGGTTTCCTTTGGAGTGGTCGGAGATAACAGTTACGAATCTGATGGTCTTGCCCCAGGAAAAAGCCAACAACGGGTCCATTCCGATCCCTCCCCCATTCAGCTGTTGAGCGTTCTGATTTGACGATAGCCCAGCTGAGTCGAATGGATAAATCGTCTTGAGCCCCGAAGCTTCTTTAACCGTTGAACTTGGGAACCAACTCAAGCTTCCAATGACCCCAGGTTGATTTGGATCGGAGACGTTTCGCATGCATCGCCAACACGTCCTCGGTGTTGGTTTGAGGGCAATAATAATCATTTTACTCGACGTTAGAAGGGCAACGAGTCCATGATGATCTGTGGGATGTGGGGTCGGTCCAAGTGGTAGAGGTAAGGCCCCAAAGATCTTGGTCGGTTTACGCGATTTAGGAGCTCCGATAGACGCGCTGTTGACTGAGAAATCCGAAAACTGTCGGCTGTGACCACCACCGGTAGAAGAGTCCATAGCAAGCGCTGGATTACCCAGCCCGTTTTGTGGACCAATCATCCCCTGATCGGGATACTTGCCCAGAATCCTAATCACATCATTTGATGCTAAGCCTAGGACCTGTCCGAGGGCGTGGTAGAAAGCTAAGCCGGTCTCATCGGCAGAAAGAATGGCAGTGTGTCTAAGGCCGATGAAATCGATATGGATGATCCGGTTTCCGAGAAGGTGACCTTCGGACCTTCCTTCCTGAACAAGTCGTAAACTCGTCGGTGGCACTGTCCGGGTCGGTGGGCTAGGCTTGGCAAGGTCGTAGAGGTAGATATGACCCATGATGTGTCCGACAGCAACGAATGTATGGTCGTGAGAAATCGAGAGCGCTGAAACAGCTCCTGCATCTCTAACTAAGTCCGAATGAGTCAAATAAATAAAACCCCGTCAATTCTCAGCAGCCATGAAAAAGCGGAGACATTGTTGTCAGGTAGAAACAAAAACATTATAATTCTTACCGATCGCGTCACTGCCCAGCAAGCATTTCAGATTAGAAGCGTAATCAAACACCATCACCCAACCTTTGGCTGTACCCACGACAATCACCCCACTGGTGGCAATGACCGTAGGCAAGCCGTGGAGAGTGTTCGAAGGAGAGTTAGCCGAGGAGACGATGGTGGAAGGATGAAGTCTTCTAGGTATTGAATAAATCTTTTGAGTGATTCTACGCAAGGAGGCCCATCTGAAGATTCCACTGCTAGAGACTTCTTGTGCGTCGGGCTCAATGATGATCGATGGGCTCTGAAGACCGTTCGAGTAAGTTGAGGGGTTGTGATCGATGATTGAAGGGCTAGGCGAATAGGGCTGCTCTGATTGGTGCCTCAATTGGGGCGAACGATCGTCATAGGAATGGTAGGAGGCCAGGGTTGAGGACGACACGCATCTTTGGGTGGGTAGTTGGAGGGATGAGGGCGAATTGTGGGTTGTTGAGGACGGGCGTAACGATCTCAGTCGAGAGAAATGTGAGTTGCGCGGGCGGATCTTGCTGGTAAACCATAGATTTGATGAAGTGTTTGAGCCAGTAATCGAGTGAGATGGGGTGATCGAGCTTGACCTCCCATTGAATCCAATCCTCTGTGATATACTAGTGCTTGGACTTGAGCTTGGAGATGAATCCTTTAACATTTTTTTGATAGATCCGGAGATTCCGGTTAAAATTTCGAAGGACGACGTAAGAAATGAGAATATTAATTAAACCAATCAAACCCATGCGTAACTATTTAAGAAAAGAGAATACTAACTTTGGGTGGAATGACGACCGGAGGCGATATAGGTGACGGATTGTTCTCCTGTTGATAAAGATTGTTTGCTGAGGTGGGAAGGTTAGGATTTTTGGGAGGATGAATGATCGAGGCTTTTGCGGAGCCATCATCGGATTCGGTGAGCTCGATGAAGGACTCGAGGACTGGATGCTCTTGGCCATTAGTCTTTGTATCTGAGAGAATGATCGATGGACTTGTTGGACCTTCAGACTTATCCTCATGAGTTGAGATTGGTCTGGTCGGTTGGTGATGACGTAGTTGGTTGGAGCGTAGGATCTCGTCGAGTTTGGTTGCGTAATCTTTTGGTTCTTGATCATCCTCATCATCGAACAGCTTGACATCTTGGCCATCATAGATAAATTCTTCATCTTCATCAACTTCTTCTCTATCAGATTGTTTCCCTCCTGCTTGTCCCTCGTTGGTCTTCTTATCGGCCGAGTCCTGATTTTTGGATGGGTCCTGTTGGTCTAGTGTTTGCTGCTGTTGGCCAAAGATATCTTGAAATCGTTGTTCGAATGTCTTGTTGTTCTCCTCTAGTGCGCTTTTCCTTAGATTTTGGAACTCTTCCTCTGATGTAGTTGGTGATGACCCCTCCATCCTTGTTAGTTATTGGCTCGTATTGCTGATGATCGTTCTTCTCTCCTCTTGGCTTTACCGATAGCCAGCTGACTGCTTATCTAATCAGCACCTCCTTCAGCTGCGGACTGCGCACCAATCAATTCAACACCATCTCATTTCAGAAATGCACGCGTAATAATCAAAGAGCAGTTCAGGAGCGCTCCATAGAGGATACGACATATTTAAATATGTACATAAATATTTATTTACATTCACACAATAAAAGATCTGCATTGACAAAAACAAAATCCCCCGTGCACTATAGATCTCTTTAGTTAAAGGCATAAGATAACCCGGAAGATCAGGATACATTAGATGAAAAAAAGAAGGCCGTGTCTGCTCTCGCTACAATCCACTTATAATGAAAAAAAGAACTTCCACAGGTTCTCCTTTTCTGAGCGTTATCATATCTATGAGAAGATTTTGGGGAGTGGCGAAGAACATTAAAAGCTAAGAGGCTGAGCTATCTAAGTCAGTTTCTGATGGGGAGCGTCCAGGAGCCGGGCCAAGGAAGCCGATTGGAGTTCCTGCAGCTGAGAGCTGTGGGGTGGGCTGAGAGGTAGGGATGACGGACTCTTGGCTCTGTTTAGTTTGTTTCCTACCTTGGAAAACTTGGCGCTCGATTCGCAGACGGTTCTCAATCATCCGAATCTGTCCATCCAAGCATAAACGAAAGAGCATCAATGATCGGATTGAAACATTCATGTAAGAGGATCTTTATATCGATGTATCTTGCCTTGGGCCAGGTCACTCGTTCACCAACGTCTATCATTCGCGAGAGGTCCGATCGACTCGGATCTTCCAAGATTTTGATCCAATCCTTCAGTCGGGTTTGAGGCCAGATCGTCACAGTTCCTTCGAACCTTTGCAAGAATACTGCAGTAAACGTCTGTCCACCAAGTTCGGCCGGTAAAAGTTCTAGGTCTCGAATTACCTGTGGTCAATAACCCCCGAGCATTTGAGATCAATATTTCACATACTATATATTGATTGCTTGGAAACCCCTCTGGATTTGGTGGCTGCGTAGGTAGAATCTACTAACTCTTAAATTCTTCACCAGTTCGATCTTCATGTACTGCTCCAGTGCGCTCAGAAGAAATCCACCGCGCCAGCCTTTGCCCCTTCGATGTACTACGGGTTGCCCTGGTGCACCACGCGGCTGAAAAAAGAATAAGTGGACATGGGGATTGACCTGAGAGACTATTGAAAAGCTCGTGTTGAAATACTATGTGTGCGGTCACCGAGGGTCAATAATTTTCTGATTTTTGGAGAGTTAACGTTGGGCCAGACCTCACTCACGATGTGTAGACTCTCCAAAGGAACGTCGACCCTCAAACTTCCATCCTTGTGTTTACCTTGGAATCTCCATGGCATCACCCTACCATCCTTCTTTTTTTCCAAAAGTACCACTGGATTCATGACCAATGGGACTGCAGCTGATGCGAGAATCGCACTGAAAATCAGACAATTTGGTGCAGTGATATAGTTCAAAAGCGTGGTGGGTGAATGAAGGTCGTGCTTTTTCACATAAATGGGAAGTCGGCTCAGTGATCTAATTGATGGAATATTTAATCAAGCATCCTTACTGGAATGACGGAGACATTCAAAATCCGTCCAGTTCGTTCGTAAGCCTCTAGGAAGGTCATAGATCCCATGGTAAAGAAACATGACTGTACATCTAATTTAGACTTCTAACCAGACGTTTTGAAGACCATTCATGATGCTGAATTGACACACCTTCTTCGCCCAAATTACAGTATCGAATCGTGCACCGGTGCGCATCATTCTTGGCAGCCAGACCTTTAATAGATTTATGAATTCATTCAACAATCAATTGGCACAAAATCTAGTTTGAATTGAGGAGCTTGCCTGAATCGACTCCTCTGCCCCGGTGATCATGTCGGCCAGCTCCGGAACCAAGATCCTGTCTAGTTCTTCGTCGGTACGGGTGCACAAAAGTGCAGCAACTAAAACCAATACAGTAGTCAAGATCCCCTGTGGGCACCAAATCCATCAGGAAGATGATCTGAGCACCTACCGAGTGAGCCGGCTGATGCCCCGGTGATGACGGTCGGCAGAAGCCTGGCTTTAACCAGGGCTTTGATAACGCCCAGATGATCTACAGCGGTAAGGAAGGGCAAACCATTTAGAAAATTATTGTAGTGCAGGAACAAGGAAAATTCGGGGAGACCAGTATTTGTGCATTAAGCAGGATAGCTAGAAACACACTCACAATAACCAAAAGTTCCTCCACCGCTTAAGCATAACGCAGATGTCCCAAGATTCTTAGCCGCCCTCCGAAAGAAACCAGTTTTCTCATGGGCTGTAATCAGCCGAGTTTCTCTCAAGTAGATGATTGATTTTTCGACTGAAGATGCCAAATATTCGTATTTCAAGAGCCATTGGCATCCCCGTTTGCATTTCAGATAGACGCCCATACATTAGATATTCATTGTTCTTATTTTATTTTTTTCTGAGTGACGTAGTTCAAATGTTAGAAAGTAGAAAAGGCTTGAAACTGACCTTCATCAACATAATTTTCGATCAAAGTCTTAGTACCTAAAAGTCCCAGCAAGTGTGTGTGAATAACACGGCTGATGTTTGCATGGACCAAAAAAGAGGAAGTTCGAAGCTCTGAGAGACTAAGACGAACCGAGATGAGTTTCCGAATAGAGCCGGAAGGATTCGATACCAGCGAAGTTGGCGCGTAGACAGACTTCTAACACGTCCTTGACACCCTCGGCGTCGTCGTTAAGCCTCGATCGCTCCAGGCTGACGAGCACCTTGCGGACGGAGGCGGAGTCGTAGTATGCGTTGGATGAGTGCTTCTTCCATGGTTCGAACCCCTACGAAGAGCCGCTACAATCTTTAGTCTTGGCCAAAATATCATCCTGTGTCAAAACGATCAGGGACATGGTACTCGCAAGCAGTCTGTCCAGTTCTAACGCAATTTGTTTCCATTCCTCGTAGTTCGTGGCGGCCGATAGCCTCCGTCTTAAACTGCCCTCGTAACCCCTGCCTATGTTAAAGATCAAGAAGTGAACATCAGTTTTATTCCCTTTTTGGCATCTAGCACGGCTCAAACGTGACGTACAAGAAACAATAAGTTCGAGTAATGTGACGATTTGTCTGACTGAGACATAAACCAGCAGCTCGAAAACGGACGCAAGACCGATGACCATCTGAGCCATGGAAACCGGCGTCAGGATCGAGTCAAACGAGAGCGCACGCCGGTGGTGATAAACACAAGTGGGCAAACCAGTAGTGGAATCCTGAATATGTGGTATGCCCAACCCTCCCGGACAACGTCCTTACGAGGCCTGAAAGTCTTGTTTCGCTTGTAAGAGCATGGCGTCGAGCTTCGTCGACGCGGATGAGCGCGGTGTGTAGGCGAAGTTAATCTGAGGGTGATTGAGTCGTTCAACAGGATGTTTAAAGGTCAACTCTTTTGTGTGTGTATCCATCCGAGTGAAAGCCAAAGAGAGATGATGCTGAGCCAATGTATTTAACCTACAAGTTGTGCCGATTAGATGGACCCGATCGGTCAGCTTGAGCCGATTGATCAGTCTGGCCCGATAAATCGGCATCATGACCTTCATGCGCGTACAAGGCTTGTCGGAAGGCCTCAATATCTTCATCCTTGTACCACCTGGGTTGAGTGTAAAATGGTCAACATTCGGGTCTCATATCTATGTACGTACATATGTACATAAATATGTACCCTTGTGAAACCGATTCACTCAACTTCATCTTGAACTCCTCACAACCCCAGCCGGACACACCCTTCGGTGGATGGAGTCGGTCTGGATCGATATCCCCGTATGGGCCGTGCTCCACTGTCTTGGGAGGGGTGGCAGACATTCTGTGTAGAATGAAGAAGACTCACGCCCGAGCTCCCTTGATGATTTGACAATTCTTATGTGTCGGCGTTCTCCGGATGTTTTTGTCTTCTGGCTTTTCTGAGCTCGTGTTCGTCGCTGGTGATGGGTGGGGGGATGAGGTGAATGCTTTGGAAAATTTGAAGGTATCCAAGCCACCTCGACCTTCCTGTCCAAGTTGAAAGTGTCTCCGCGCCCTGGCAGTTGAGCTTCATTTGCAGGGGTAACGCTTGGTTTGTTATCTTTGAGGCGCTTTCATACTATTTATGCCCTCCTACCACATGAAAGTTTTTCCTCTTTGGAGCAATGGATACCTCTCCACCCACTAGCACTGGTCCGACGTGGTTTCCTTTTCCTCAACCTTAATGTAAACTTGACGCAACCGAAAAACATTCACCACGAGCCGGCAGAATCAGTTTCATCTCGACCGAAAGTGATAGTTTCTAAACCATGGAATTTTAAAATGGGATTTTAGACCAAGCTTAACAAAACCCTTCCTTACTTGAGGCCAGTTTAAAGCTTATATAGAAAAACGTAACGTAATCTGGTGCCTTGAGCAGAATTCTAGCATAAGTGATCAAGGCAAGGTGGCAACTAAATTTCTCTTCTGAACTAATACAATTCTTGGGAAAAGGCAAATATAAGATTTTGTACCCTTGACCAATAGATAATTTGTTAGTGAGCTGAGAGCTGACATGATGATTCAGACTAATTCCTGTGACCTGCAAGTACTTAAAAGATTTGTTTTTGATTGACCAGTTTAGGAAATAAGAGCATCTCCAATAGTCCTGCTAACAAGCAAGCCGAAGTCAAATTCAGTGGCCCAAGAGGTCTTTTTGTCCTACTACCAAGGCTGCTCAAGCTCGCAGCCTGGGATGATCAAAGCTGCCCTTGGCTCCTATTCACTCACATTCACAGTAGGGTGGTGAGTTGGACGGGTCGGCCCAAAGGCCGTCTGCCGGCTTCGTCTGAGCCAATTCGGACATAAGAACAGGGACAAATTAAGACAGGCATTACGTGTCCAGAGAGAAGGCCCATCTGAGGAGCCCATTTAAAAAATGTATCAAAACTCTAACAAGGATAAAGAAGGGTTGACCTGTTCTTCGCCCCTAATTCTCGGTGCAAATTGGACTAGTGTGGCAGATTGTTGACAGCTTGAGACATCTCCTTGCAGGCTGCTGAAGGAAAGCTAATCCATAGCGGGAGCGTTGGGGAAGCTTTTTGGGTTAAAGGAATGGGCTGGAGCAGAAAGAAATGAGGCAGTATTGAGATCATGGCCAAGGAAGGATGAGGAGAAGATTTCCCTCATCCGCTGCTCCAGAACTACACTAAAACAAGAAAGAGAAAAGGAGGTGAAATTTGAGAAAGCATGCCGCCTGTGAAACTCAACCATTACTGCCAAATTAGGAATACTATTGATTCTTCAGAGGCTCTCCCACTCACCGCTATGAATATCAATCAGAATCCACAAAGTTCAAGTTGTGACTATCAAACCCCTGAAAGAATTATTAAATGATTTCAGAATTTGAATGAAGATTAGGCAGTAGACTAATTGGAATCATCATACTTCTGTGATGAGTGTTAACGCTTGAATGTGATGTTTAAATAGAAAATCAGGATAAACATGCATGAAATCTATCTCATCATACCTGAATCCAGTGTGAAAAATTGGAAGAAGATGGATATTAATTCAAGGAGAGTAGATGTCATCTGTAATAGAATTATAAGTTGATCATACATTCAGCTAGGGAGTAAATATGCACAGCAACTGAGTACAAACTACTGGATCAAGCATGAAATGTTAATGTGTTAAACATGAAGCTACTAATGGGTAAGTACCAGTAAATAGTTGAACATGATGGGTGTTTTTAATCTTTAAATGTAATTCTTATTTTTTAAAGTCAATCTTAAATGTTCATGAATTAAATTGGATCTAACTTAGGTAATTGATAAAGATTGATAATGATAGTGTGACCAACATAACCACAATTCAAAACAATTCTTTGTATCATTTTCCCATTCTACACAGAATATACATACTTGCTTTAGAATGGCAGCCAATAACATTCAACCTACCTAACAGAATTATAGATGTGCCCCCATTTGCTTGTATCCGTCTTCAACCTTTTGTGAAAGCTTATTTCAGGGTATTTGTTTCACCTTGGAAATCAAGAGCTCCTGGAAGTGTTCCAACTTTCAAAGAGAACAAATGGGTCATGGAAGACAAGAAGGAACTAGCCTCAGTAGTAAATGTGGTTGGGTGAATATTGAGATCCCTCCCTATAAGCATACTCTTCCACCAGTTCTTGTGAAACCTGGTCTATTGAATAGTTAAATAGCACATGTTGTATCGATTACTAGTCCTCTTTTTGTTCATCTAGTTTCTTATTTTCTGTTTCAGCTCAGCTCTCAAAACTAGGTGTGCTCCTAGGTTGCTCCTCCTTGTATAGTGTACTCACATTGTTTGGTCTTCGAAAAGAACCTTCTGCGCCTCTTAGTTCTATACTGACCCTCCATGTTCCTGTTTGTTTGCAAAAAACATTTGATACATAACTCGATAACCTCCCCTGTATTCACAAACAGTTGAATTCTGGATGGATCATCTGTAAAAAATCCTATTTGAGCACGTCCAATTGATCCAAATGGCTGCAGTTTTTCTTTTCTCTTGGTCGAAACTTGAATGACGAGCTCTATGAAATTATCAATTCGCGTATCTTTTTCCCTCGCCTATCTAGCAGAAATCCAACCCCGTAAGATGCTAGCTACTGGGTTTGTTTCTATTCCGTTGAGCTATTCATTTTATGGTTCCAACTTGCTAAAAAAGAGAGAGACTACATGTTTTAACGTTTATGAAGCGCGACCAGAATAGTTCTATCTACCATTACTTCCGTTTTATTCACATTGAACGGTGCTGAGCCGTTTTGAACTATGTCGGTGGTCACATTTTTTTCATAAGGTACGACTGAGGAGACTTTCTGCAGTGGTTGCTGAGCTCGTGTTTACCAGAGTTTTGAACCTGCTGGTGCTGCAAGGAGCTGGCTCAGCAGAAACCCCCCCAATATATAAGGCCAGCTTACTGCCGTGGCCCCACTACCCTTTACTATCCCCAGTACCATTTTTGGCACTGCTCTTTTCTCACCCCGGAAATCCCATAGGTAGGACCAATCTTCTTTTCCCAGAACTCCATCCTTGGTTTACATCCTGCACTACTTTGAGGGTTAACCTCAGCTCCACGTTTACTCTCCTATCTTCAATCCTTTGCAGGCGTACATTTTACGCCAAATTTAGCACTCTATAATGCCCAAAAAGCCTAAAAAGCGAGGCTCTGCACCTGCCTTCTCCTACGACTCAATGAGCCCACAGGAAATACTTGGTGGGTGCGAGACAACTGACTGATTCCGACTACCTAATCATTGACATTCTGCGCTTATGCCTTTTAGATGAGTTCATGCCGATTTTGAGGAGGGTCTCTCCTTCCTCTCCTTTTTTGCCTGAGCATTTGGTCATTGCCAAAATGTTGAAGCCCCAACCGAGCCTTATCCGCCCGCCAGAAGCATTCCTGTCGTCACAGCGCGACAGATCGCAATGCAAGGCCCAATTTTTGAGCAGTTCAGCAAAGAAGCGTACCCTCAACGAGCTCAATGCCCAATCACTTTCAGTGAATTCTCCTTTGCCTCGCCACCCAAGGGTTCACACCCTGATTGAAGAGAGTCGGGCACCTCGCCAGCCTACCGCTCCTCGGCCACCTCCACGACCTACAACTGTCCCAAGCCAAGCTGGGCCATCGCGTCGAAGTGGGACAAGTGGTCGACATAATCCATATGGGCGAAGAAAGCCCCCTACAGGAGCCTGAATCCAAGTAAGCGACACTTTATTCCCTCCTGCCCACATCATCAAAAAGTGCTAATTAAGAAAAATTGCGAACCGACCAGACAGTTTGTCTTTCCAATCTTGTCTTGCCTGATTTAGTCTAAATAGTTTTAAATGTTTTAATTTGGATATTTCTAGTATTGATTCTACTACAAGCTCTGATTTTTTACTCTATTACGTTGCCTTTGAGAGGTCAATCGATTACATCGAGATCTGGTGTGATTTGAGTGTTTCTTTGCTTAAAAAAGCTTGTCACTGGCACATGATTTGTTTACTGCCTCGATGCCTCTTCTTTGGATTGTAAAAAGCGGATGGGGGACAGATAATACTAGTTGATTACACAATGAAAATCATTTTCCCACTACCCTAATATTGGGATATTCCCATTTGTGCTGCAGATGGGCCGATTACGCAATGGGAAGACTTGATAGACATTCATGTGGATGAAAAATTGACGCTCAAGATTGAGTGAAGTCGTTCCAAAAGAATATTTTCTCTGCGAAGAAATTATATCTTCCACTAATTATTCCAAAAGAAAAACATCCGGTCCTCTCAAGAGGATGTTTGGCGTAGAAAGACATCTGAAGGCTTTGCAGGGTTACAAAGTAGCAGACCTATCCGAAATTTTGGCGAATCTTTTTGTTCAAGCCGACCTATCAGATCAAAAACCACAAGACCTTTCGGAATGGGTAGGACGACTACAGCGGCTGACAGACGGGTGGACACGCTGACCACCTTCGACCGAGCTGACAGTTTTCTTCCGGGATCCAGTGCGGAAGAGAAATTACGGGCCTGATTCAAGCAGCAGTCTTTGGGAACAGGGTTTTGATGTTTGTGAATGTGGGCATATGCACCATAGGCGCTCCGGCCAAAATGAACAAATCGCAATTTGGAAAATCTACATACCCTTTGGAATGCCAAACTGTCACTGTTTATCATGTGTATTACGGAAGTGTGACACTCGAGAGCTACTCCGCGCGCGCGTGGATGTTTTTGCAGCAACAGATAGGGTCCATGTGGGTGCGTTGGAATGCAAGTGGCCTCGCCTGTCGCATTGCGTCAACCGGAGGAAATTGCATGCAAGCGAATGGCCTGGATCCGGAGAGCAAAATCTCAAATTCCACTCAAAAATAACTTCTGACCACCATGACACAACCATAAAGAGGGCCAAATCATTTCCCCGGCACCAAAATAGTTACTGACTTCTTGGCTACAACCTCACCCTTCCCTCTACATCCAACCAATACCAGTTGATGTTCCATTGGGCCTCAAAGTTAAAGGCATTCCTCAGGACTTCTGTCAGCCTCTGTGATGCCAAGAACAGAATACTTCTAGCTACACAGGGTGCAAGTTAAAAGTAGGTGCAGGTTCTGTGGTGAAATGTGCGTAAAAAATGTGGAAAGTTATAAAAGCTGTAGATTTTTTATTTACATTGACTTTGGGGTCTCTTGTTCTCACACTGTGGGTCAGGGGGTGTGTTGAATATTGTGATCCACAGTGTTCCCAATATCAGCACATTGGATAATGACTTGGTAGCCTAGTTGGTAAAGGCAGCACTTCTAGTATAGTGTCTTAGCTTCTGCTAAGGTCACTGGTTCAAATCCTGCCCAAGTCGATCATTTTCTGCTAAATGTCTGAAAAATGCTTTGTTAATTCTAACAATATGTCTACATTAGGTTTATCATATCTCATCAACTGACTCAACCAGTACTAATCTGCAGCACAGCAACTGAGAGATTACCGTACTTGAGGTACCTCAATATCATGGCACGGGGTGGTTTTTATATCTTGAACATGTGGTTAATTTGTGATAATATTCTTGCTCTGGTCTATTTAGACCCTTATGACTGTCAGCTTGCTACTATTTCAGAGACAACCTGACTAGAATCTAAAAATATAAGCAAAATAAATATATATATAACAATTAACAAAATAAATAATAAAATAAATAATACTAGGTAAAATGAAAGAGACATTATTACAAAAAAACTTATGAAAGAGACATTGTTACCTGTTACGCCACAATAACTGTAAAAGGTGAATATAAAACCATAAAAAACATGTTAATAACAGAATATTATTTAATATTCTTATTCTACACATAAAATAACATAGGTTACCTCAGCCAAAGTACCCCCTTAAATTTACTCCTTCCTATAGTAAATCTACATAACAAAAAAAACATTAACTACAGTAACTATGAGATTACATGTGCATATTAGGACATAAAACATGTATCACGGACAGGATAAACATCATACAAAAATAATATTATATAAAATAAATAAGAAACATATGTAAAACATAGTTAAAATACATATTTGACATTTGTGGCCCAATTGGGATGACAAGTTACCACAGATGATCATGACAGCTACTCACAGGATTACAGTTTCAATTAGAAACTTTTGAAGCGCACATTAGAACCTTATTACATGAAAGTAACTGTGGTAAAACTCACATGTCAACCATTGACATCATTGCCAATCTGTCATGGCTCATCCTTAGTAGTTACTACTAAGAATCATGACACAGGACAGCCTTCTCTAGCCCTCCTGTTTTGCCACCAAGGCTCCAAAGAAGATATTTAAGAGGCTCTTCTCTCCCCTTGGAATAATCCCCATCATCTTTTATGCATACACATACCTACGTAGCATTCCACCAGTCATAGTAATCTTTTTGGCGTGTAGACCCTACACACCAAAAAAAAATGGTGTGTAGGCCCCGCACGCCAAAAAAAATTGGCGTGCGGGTTGGCGTTGGTGTGCGCCTTTGGCGTGTGTTTATCAACACCCAAATGAATAATGTAATATAACACATCCAATAAACAAATAAATGGGGGTTGATAAGTGCATGTTCATGCCAGGGGCAAACCCGTCAAAAAAAGGGTGTGCAGCCCGTACACCCTTTTTTTGATGGGTGTGCGTGCTGCACACCCTTTGTTTAGCGTCAGAAAGCCCTTTTTTGGGTGTCAGCACCCCTGTAGATGGGTGTGCAGTTTGCACACCCATCCAACCCCACAGATGGGTGTGCAGCCGCACGCCCTGTTCAAAGCAGGGCATGCAGTTTGCACACCCTTTAGGAGACTGCCACCTGTTTTTATGCATACCCTGATGGGAGGTCTATAGTTTGGCTTTTTCAGATTTGTGAAAGAGTAAATATGAGTCAGATGAAGGAATTATTTTCTCACAGATTTATAATACATAGCCCAGTTGAGTATGTTGCAGTGCCACTGGGTCTTAACATAGTGAACAAAAGAGACATTGACTGCAGCCTACTAAGTGTAGAATGGTATCAGCTGGATCTCTGGGTTGCGCTTATCATACAAAATCTTTCTGAATTCCACCATTGCCTCTTTGGACTGGGTGCCCAGAAAGAATACTGCCCGCTCCTTGAATGCCTTGAGGACATGGAACAGGCAACAGTATAATTGAGGGGCTTTTGTTCCTAGGTTGGAGTATGCATCTGTGGCTGCCTTGCTAATTGCTTGGGCCCAGTTGCTCATGATTGCGCAGGTAACAACACCAGTTGATTGCCAAAGCCACTTAATGAGTGATTTGAGGGGCTTGCTGCAGAAATATTAATCAGTTTGCAGATGCACTGGATGATGGAAGCTAGCAGTAAATTGACTTATGCAGAAGCTGAACAGGTGAATTCCCAGTAAACTGGCAGGCCTTTTCCAACAATTGGGTTGCAAATGACAAATGTGTACAAACTGAACTTCTGGCCTCCAGAAAGGCATTGATTGTTGACTAAGTTGTGGGTACTGTCAAGCATGATCATTCCCCAGGCATGTTCCAACAGTTTCTGTCTCTGCCAGGTGGATTGGAAGGAAAATGTAAAGCTTGGGGAGTCATGTAAAACAGGGGGGAAAGTGTTCCTCCTCTGTTTCTGAAGGTTGTGGTTCCATAACTCAATGGATTTGAAAGCATCTAGATCCTGCTTGGCTAACACACTTATTCAAGTGTGGATGAGGTAACAGATGTATTCATACTTCACAAAGGTTGCTTTGGCTTTGATTTCAAAGCTGGAAGACTGGCCAATGTGTAAATATGTAAGTTAGAAGGGTGAATCACTTTAGGTTTGCAGAGGAAAAACACACCAAAAATACTTCTGGGAAGAGTGTCATATGATGTGTGGATTTCCAGCTGAGTCCAGATATAACATGCAGTCATCAAGCATCTTGGGGATGTGATTTAGCTTCATATCTTCTGTGAACAAGGAAGCAACTCCTTTAGACACTGTATGGTGTGATGGGCTTCAGCGTGGGGTAGCTTAGGGGAAGGGAGCAGTTTGGTAAAGCCTTTAGACATTGTATGGTGTGATGGGTGTCAGCATGGGTTAGTTCAGGGCAAGGGAGCAGCTTGGTCAAACCTGGAGTGAAAGAATAATAGAAGAAAACAGGATGAGAAGAGAAGAAAAGGACATGACACAACAGGACCACAGATTAGACTAGGTAAAAGAATTTAACACAATCATTCACAAGCATGTCACAACTTTCTTTCTCTCACATCTTCATCTGAGAATGGAAAGTGATTGTGCCTCCCATGCCATTCCACCCTGAGGCTGTTGTTGGCTTGAATGTGATGGAAGATGCTGAACCCACTTGTGCAGCCACATTTTTGGGTCAGGGTATGCTTCTTCTGTGATTTTGGGGTTGCCTTGTGGGATCCACTGCAAGGACATTTGAAATTGAGCCGGAATGTGTACTTGGCTGGATGGCCCCTTTTTCCAGATACAGGGTAGAGACCAACAATTTTAGTCCAAGATTGTTGAGAGTTCCAGTAAACAGTAGCCTGCATTGCAGTGAAAAAAGGGCGTTGATAAACGCACGCCAACGGCGCACGCCAACGGCGCACGCCAACGCCAACCCGCACGCCAATTTTTTTTGGCGTGCGGGGCCTACACGCCATTTTTTCTTGGCGTGTAGGGTCTACACGCCAAAAAAAAAAGGGCGTGTGAGACCCACACGCCAAAAATGGCGTGTGGTTCCCACACGCCAAAAATGGCGTGTGGTTCCCACACGCCATTTTTTTTTGGCGTGTGGGCCCCGCACGCCAAATAAAATTGGCGTGTGGGCCCCGCACGCCAATTGTTTGGCGTGCGGGTCCCCCCTCGCTCACATAATCGAGTGGGAGGGACCACTCGATTACGTGAGCGAGGCCGGCTGACGAGGTTATACAACCTCGTCAGCCGGGAGGACTTCCTCCCGGCACGAGGCTGTATAACCTTGTCAGCCAGGACTTCCTCCCGGCTGACGAGGCTATACAACCTCGTCAGCCAGGAGGAAGTCCTCCTGGCCGACAAGGTTGTATAACCTTGTCGGCTGGGAGGACTTCCTCCTGGCCGACGAGGTTGTATAGCCTCGTCGGCCGGGAGGACTTCCTCCTGGCCGACGAGGTTATACAACCTCGTCGGCCAGGAGGAAGTCCTCCCGGCCGGCAAGGCTATACAACCTTGTCGGCCAGGAGGAAGTCCTCCTGGCTGACGAGGTTGTATAACCTCGTCAGCCGGGAGGACTTCCTCCTGGCTGACGAGGTTATACAACCTCGTCAGCCAGGAGGAAGTCCTCCTGGCCGACGAGGTTGTATAGCCTCGTCGGCCGGGAGGACTTCCTCCTGGCCGACGAGGTTGTATAGCCTCGTCGGCCGGGAGGACTTCCTCCTGGCCGACGAGGTTGTATAACCTCGTCAGCCGGGAGGACTTCCTCCCGGCCGGCGAGGTTATACAACCTCGTCAGCCGGGAGGAAGTCCTCCCGGCCGACGAGGTTATACAACCTCGTCGGCCAGGAGGACTTCCTCCTGGCTGACGAGGTTGTATAACCTCGCCGGCCGGGAGGAAGTCCTCCCGGCTGACGAGGTTATACAACCTCGTCAGCCAGGAGGACTTCCTCCTGGCCGACGAGGTTGTATAGCCTCGCCGGCCGGGAGGAAGTCCTCCCGGCTGACGAGGTTGTATAACCTCGTCAGCCGGCCTCGCTCACGTAATCGAGTGGTCCCTCCCACTCGATTATGTGAGCGAGGGGGGACCCGCACGCCAAACAATTGGCGTGTGGGCCCCGCACGGGAAGTCCTCCTGGCTGACGAGGTTGTATAACCTCGTCAGCCGGGAGGACTTCCTCCCGGCTGACGAGGTTATACAACCTCGTCAGCCAGGAGGAAGTCCTCCTGGCCGACGAGGTTGTATAGCCTCGTCGGCCGGGCGGACTTCCTCCTGGCCGACGAGGTTGTATAGCCTCGTCGGCCGGGAGGACTTCCTCCTGGCCGACGAGGTTGTATAACCTCGTCAGCCGGGAGGACTTCCTCCCGGCCGGCGAGGTTATACAACCTCGTCAGCCGGGAGGAAGTCCTCCCGGCCGACGAGGTTATACAACCTCGTCGGCCAGGAGGACTTCCTCCTGGCTGACGAGGTTGTATAACCTCGCCGGCCGGGAGGAAGTCCTCCCGGCTGACGAGGTTATACAACCTCGTCAGCCAGGAGGACTTCCTCCTGGCCGACGAGGTTGTATAGCCTCGCCGGCCGGGAGGAAGTCCTCCCGGCTGACGAGGTTGTATAACCTCGTCAGCCGGCCTCGCTCACGTAATCGAGTGGTCCCTCCCACTCGATTATGTGAGCGAGGGGGGACCCGCACGCCAAACAATTGGCGTGTGGGCCCCGCACGCCAATTGTTTGGTGTGCGCTCCCACACGCCAATTGTTTGGCGTGTGAGAGCGCACGCCAAACAATTGGCGTGCGGGGCCCACACGCCAATTTTATTTGGTGTGCGGGGCCCACACGCCAAAAAAAAATGGCGTGTGGGAACCACACGCCATTTTTGGCGTGCAGGTCTCACACGCCAATTTATTTTGGCGTGTAGACCCTACACGCCAAAAAAAAATGGCGTGTAGGCCCCGCACGCCAAAAAAAATTGGCGTGCGGGTTGGCGTTGGCGTGCGCGCTTGGCGTGCGTTTATCAACGCCCGTGAAAAATACCTGGGCAGTGGCTAAATCACTACTGGGGATTTTAAAGCAGTGAACTTCTTGTTCAAATGAGGGTGCAGTGTAGCCCACATGTTGAATCATACAAAGGGAGTTGGGGACAGTTAGGTGAGAAGGTTGAGCTGGAACAGTCTGTGTCAAAGGAAATGGCACTGTGTCATATATGTTGAATACTAATGGGTATTTGTTGTGATCAAGATGGCTGGTGGTTTGTTTCATGGTAGATGATAAAGGAAGATATTAATGAGAGATATTTCTTGGAATAATAAAGGGAAAAAGGCACAGCCAGAGAATGAGTAAATAAGAAGAACGTAAAAGCTTTGTGTGATTTTGAAAGTAGATTAGTTGAAGCTAAGAAAAGGTGGGTATCAGCTCTGAATTGGAGTTTGAGGAGAAAATATTAATGATTGAGCAACTGCCCAATAAACTGACCCCCTCAGCAGTTCCTATATATTTTTATGTTCTCCTTGTGAGGACCTAACTTGGGGATATCTGGTGTTTTCCCAAGCCAGCAGATGGTCTGTGAGGGGATGCATTGGGAATGACTATTGCAAAAACCAGGGAAATATGTGTGTTGCAAATGAACAGCCCATAATTGTGCTTCATTATGTAGCAAGGAGTGTCATTACAGGGATTTGCCTTGTTATTATTGTTGCTAGATTTGCCTACCGGTTTGCTGGGCTAGGGGTTTGCTGACTTGGTTGATGTCAGCCTTAGAGACAATAAGTATGTCCTAAACCTACAGTTAGGCCAATAATTATTGCCCTAAAGACTTCAAAATAAACCAAAGTCCCCTAGAGAAAGGGAAATAGAGCTCTGCAGCTCATGTAATAATGGATAACCCATAATAATCAAAACACATATCTTATAATATGTGAAACTTATGGATAATTACCTTATCCTTGGAAAGATAAGGATTATAGTCTAAAGGGAAGACATAACCCATAAAAGATACTTTAACACATAGTATAACAGTACAAATGAATGGTTTCTGCTTTGAGACTAGTAGCCACTCCAGATTGAGAATGCCAAGCCACTAGTTTCTACACTAAGCCCCAAACACCATGTGCTAGATTAATTACAGGACACATGGTCTACGTACAGCTTAAGCCCACATGGTAATTCAACAAGGAGGTTGAGAATTACACATGTACTTATACAGGCACTAAAAGCACCCAGCCAAATACTATTTAAAGAAGTACTCTAAGCTGAAGGAAAGAAAACATACAGAAACACACCCATTACTGCCTTCTTGGTTTTTCACCCAGATTTCTAAGTCACCAACTAGAATTACATTCTTATTATTGCCTTAAAAATCTTTGAAGTAACCAACCAGCCAGTATTCTGTTTATCAGCACCATTTCCTCCCTTATATCACCAACAATCCAACCCCTTAAACAAAGGAACCAAATCTGTCCTCCTCTATTGGTTAAACAAACCCAATTACCCTTAAAGTGCTTTATTGCAGACCTATATTCTAGGTTGGAGGTTGTCTTTTGGCAAATTAGCTCCTTTTATCATAAAGTTGAGCTTGAGTTACATAATACTCCTTTCTTTATTGGCTTCTACAAAGCTAGTCCTTGTGTCCTGTAGTCACTGAAGAGACCCAGGCTCACAGTTGAGATGTTGGGTGAGAGGTGTTGGTTGACTCAGTTTTTCATCTGGGAATATCAAGTAGGCTTCCATGAGAGAGTCAGTTGTATTTCCTGTGTAGCGGATTGGTCCTCCAGCCTGTGAATGTAAAGAATAGGGTTTTTAAAATTTAGAAAGTAAACTTCTAAACTTTAAACTATTTTTGGATATTAATTTTTTGACTCCTGAAATAAGTAAGCGGGTGTTTGGGTGAGTTAGGGTTCTTTCTGAATATTCAGGCAATACTGCAATATTCAACGGGTTTTCTTCTGTAAAGCGGGGAATATTTCATATTTTTCGTGGTGAATTTTAACTAAAACATATTTCTTGTAAGGAGTTGTTGATGGTAAATTATAAAAACAAAATCAGTCTCATGAAGAAAGAAAAAACAAATCTGCAAGAAAGGTAGCTGAATATATACAAAATTTTTGTGCTGATCTCTTGTTGCAATAGAAAGTTTTTTTTTTTTGTTGTTAAGGGAAGTTTCAAAACTATGTAATTATCTTTGGGCATTAATAAAAAAACCCGGTTTTTCCGCTTTTACACCCGGTTTTACGCAGCGGCAACGTAAAATTTGCTGCGGAGTACACCCGGTTTTCCGCGTTTACACCCGGTTTTTTTAATTATTTTTTTGCGGGCGGAATTTTACGGTTTTTCAAAGTTTTCAAATTGCTAAAAATACTTCTTGGCGTGTAGAATTTTATGGTATTTTTTATTTTCCAAAAAAACAACATCTTCTATTTTATTTTGCCCATACACCCGGTTTTTTCAAAAAAAATTCCCCACGGCTCAATTTTCAGGATTTCTCAAAGTTTTAAATCTGTCACGCTCTGTGATGCCAAGGACTGATAACCTTCTAGCTACACAAGGTGCAAGACTCAAAATAATATTGAATAAATTATTCTAGAGGATTTTAATCTTTTTATTAATATTAAAAGATTATAAATTTAATTGGGAGGGGCCTGCAAGCAGGGGTGTTTTGGGTGCCCTCCAAAGGTGTTCGTGATAATGCACAGGAACTTTGTAACCTTTTACAATGGGGCCTGCAAGCAGGGGTGTTTAAGTGCCCAGTAAAAATAGTGGCTAAGAAAGGGCCACAACTCCTAGTGAAACAAGACTTACTGTAGGCTTTAAGAGGAGGAGGGGGGGCTTTCTTAAGGTAAACTGGACAGCTGGAAGCGGTTGGAAAGGTGGGCTTGATGACTGGACAGAGTTGGGTTTGAGGAAAAAGAGGCTTTGAAGTCTTGAAGACTGATTTACTGGGCAGGACACTAGTAAGCTGGACTGGTGGAATGCTGATGGTAAATATGATAAAGCTGGCCTCTCAAAATACAGGGGGAAGAAAGGGCCTCTTAAATGCCTTTCTGGAGCCCTGATGGCGAAACACCAAGTGGTATTTTGGCTATGGGAATACTACAAGGAAGGAGTTATCCTTAGTAGAAATAAATGATGTAATTTATCAAATTATTACATGTACAGGCTGTCCATAATTGATACAGTCTGTCAATCATCTGTAGACATCATCTGAGGGCGCTTCAAGAGCTCTTAGTTTGATGTACAATATGTATTGATCACTTGATCAATAGAATAAAAAAGAAATAATCAAATTATAATACAGAATCTTATTTCTGTTTAATTTGGTTATTTCATATGTAAGGTTCTGTACCATGAGAGTTCTTGTCATACTTGCATGGAGGGCGCTTTTACAGCTCTCCATTCAATTATTTGACAAGCAAACATCATGGGAAAAGTGTCAACATTTATTATTTTCCCGTGATTAAATAAGCTTGTCATTTAGTTTAATTGTACAAGTTCTTTTAGATTTATTTGAAGTATTCTTATGTTTACTTTATCCCCTGTTTCGTGTCTTTCATGTGTTATTATATTATTTAACTTATACTGTATGTATTTGTATAAGTTAATAATAATACAAAGACTATAAAACAGCGTGATATTTATGTCAAATGTTATTTAATATTTTATTTATGTGTTCAAAGGATAATTACATAGTTTATTTAAGTAATTATCCCGTATTTTGAGGACTTCTACTTATTAGAATACTCTCATATTACATATGTTTATACTTAGTAAGTATTTTAGCGCTTAGTAGGAGTATTCTTTAAGTTAATTTTATTATTAGAAGGAGTAAGTTTTCTAGGGTACTTTGGCTGAGGTACCCTAGGTTATTTTACTTGATCTTTCAGAATATGAAATAATATTCTTACTTATCTCAAAGGTTAATGAGTTATTATTTATTTTATTATTTATTTATTTATTACAAGTCTATAGCCCCCAATTTTGGGGAAGCTCGATGGTGACTTCTGACACGGATCGACACCGATCCGCGATCCGTGTCATGCAACCTAACGGGCCGACGTCGACCCGTTAGGTTGCATGTATTGATGCAGTAGAAATGGTGCATGGTTTGTTTGGCTCCAGGAGCCTATTTTTTTAGTTTTATAGTAGATATTTGTTTCTAGCATTATTACTACTTAATAATGTTTCTATTTTAACATGTTTTTCTTATGTTTATTATAATTTATGTTGTATTATTACTTATGTAATAATGTCTCTTTCATATGTATTTTTATTGATTAATTATTACTTTATTTATTGTTCTAGTCAGGTTGTCTCTGAACTAGTAGCAAGCTGAAAAAATCTTTTTAAAGCACTTTAAGGGGTGTAGAATTCAATGCAACAAACAGTTTATGTTTAAATTTACTGGTTTTTTTTTTATGATTTTTGGACAGAACTTATTTGTAAACACCTTCACACCTGTCTTTTATGATATTTGGGGAGTTTTCAAATGGTTTCATACACTTTAGAGGGTGAAGAAATTATTGGAAAAAAATACAGATCATAAAATTGACTTGTTATCAGAATAAAATGGAATTTTTATCAGAATAAAATGGAAATATAGGAAAATAGACAAATAACTATTCAACATCAACAATCTTATTAATTCTGGCAGATCTTCTTATTGGAGGGAAAAGAACTTTTTCCCCAAGGTCCAAATTGGGCTGAATCCACTCTTTCCACAACAGAGCTTCCTCTTCAGCCCAATGTTGCCAATATGGATCAATCCTAGGGGAAGGCCATATTTCAGCCTTAAACGTGAAGCTGATGAGATGAAGAAGACTGGGAATGAGTATGAGACATATGGGAGAGTGGGTGGTGGGTGGAGAAGAGAGAGGGAGATAAATGGTGGTCATTAGAACAGAAAACAAGACCACTGGTCTTTTATAAGTGTCCGCCATCAAGTATCCATGAGCAGGGAAGGTCATCCAATACTTCAGTGGGGCCTGTCCTTTTCCATCCCAAGAGAGTGCATCGATTAGATCCTTGTGGTTGGCGCCCCATATGTTCTTTAGCATCTGATGGTTTGAATATAAAGGGTTTGATTTGAGTTCTTCTTTCATTTCCTTGCAAATTTTCATCCATTCGTCTGAGGAACGTCCCATGCTGACCGCAGCGGCTCGAAATCCACAATTCCCATTGCCTTTGACATCGGTAATCGTAGAGAGATGTTGGATGGCTTCTTTGGGATGAATGTTGTCTTTGTACTTGTACTGAAGGACAATTTGAGAAAAGATTAATTGTATATAAAATGAACACTAAATAAAAGGAAATTACTAACCAAATCAACAGCCACATTATTGTAAGTACTCCAACTGAGTGCCTCAGACATATAGGTGTCAGGATTAGAGATTGAGCTGGCAGTCATTGAGGTCTATGAAAGGGGTAACCAATAAGAAGCTCAGAAGTAAAGATCTCTTCAAAAAAAATTAGGAAAACTCACATCAAAAGGCCTATAAGCATCATTTTCTGCCAAAGTGTATTCATATGTCTTGGTCCTTTTAACTGATTCAAATTTCACCTGTTTAAGTATTTTTCCAGACCTCTGATGTATCAAAAAATCATTTAACTTCAGCATAATGTAATCAAGATGGAAATAAAAACACTTACAGTCTTCAAATTTCCTCCTTCATGTTCTGAGCCCTGTTGAATGATATCATCCACCTCTGGAAGCTCTCCACTTGATTCAGACTCCTCCTGACTTTCCTCTTCTGTTGACACAGCCTAGAAAACACAAGGAGAAAGAATTAGATGTGATATTTGAGTGAAGAATAAAGATGAATCATTACCTTGGATTCCTCAGATTCATCCATCTTCTTAGGCCTACCACGTCCTTTTGTCTTGGCCAAAGGTTCCTACAAGTTCACAAGAAATCAATAACCAAAGACAAACAGACAAGAGATAAATGAATGAATAAATACCTTGTGTTCTGTCACCTGCTTCCTTGGCCTTCCTCTTCCTTTCTTCTCCAATTCTGTGTATTCATAGCCTGAAGGATCCCTTTTTGTTGAAGTAGTTGATTTGTGTTTCCTTTTGGCGCCCTTTGGTCTTCCTCGTCCTTGGTGATCCTTGCTAAAGAGGGGTTCCTGGATGGCCACTGTGGTGTAGTTCCCTTGAAAGAGCTTCTTGATTTTGCCAATGTACAATTTTTGCTCGCCAGGTTGAAACATTTGGAATTCCTTAAAGAGATCTGTTAAGAAAATTTCCTCGTTGTTTTCTTTGGTGGGAAGTAGACCGTCACTTGATCCATTGTTGTTGTCCTCTTCAATGAATGTCTGCTCATAAATGGAGGCAAAAAACAAATTAGAACTATAAAACTATGAAAGAGAAACAGAAACAAGGAAATTATATTAGCCAACTCACTTCAAGATCCTTTTTAACATGCCACTGAGAATGGAAATTGCAATGGGTGAATTTGCTGCCAAGTCCTTTTGCTTTGTGAACTTGATGGATGCAAGGGATTCCCATGTGAGAAGAGTAGTTTCCAGTGCAAGTGGAAGTTGGCGGTTTAGAAATGTGGTGAGAATGGATGATCTTGAGGGCATAGTGGGAGATGGTGCCATTTAGATCACCAACACAAGGGGGGAGGCCAGTGAGGAGTTTGTAGGAGTGCTGAGATGATTCGATGTACCGTTCGTGAAGTTGATTGGTCAGAGCTTGGTGGATTTGTTTGACAACAGCAGCAAAGGAGGCAGTGGAAGAGTTGATGAATCGTTTGATGTACGCGTGAAGACCTTCAACTCTAGAGGTGATAGTGTTACCGAAGTGGGGTTTCTTGTCGACAAAACAGGCTACAATTTTTTATTTGCAAGGGAGGATGTTGGAGATGATGTAGTCGGCGGTTGGTGGATTCCAAGTCATAGACAGCTGAGTGAAGTTCTTGTGATAGTCTGAAACAGTTTTGGAATGGAGTAACTGATTCCAATGGTTTCAAAAGGTGGACCATTCTTCTTCAGAGTTGAAATGTTTGTAGCAGTTGGACTGGATATTCTTCATAATGTGCCAGGAGCAGAGGAGATGTGAGGCATTTGGGAAGACATGTTCAATTGCTTTGATTAGGGCGGCCTCGTTGTCGGTGACTAGTACAGATGGAGATTGATTGTCCATTGAGATGCGAAGCTGATCCAAGGCGCAAGAGTAGTTGGCTATCTTCTCAGCAGAAAGGAAACAGAAAGCCAAGGAAAAAGATTTGTTTGAGGAGTTAATACCAACGATGTGAAGAAGGGGCATTTTAAACTTGTTGGTTTTGTAGGTGCAGTCAAGGAGGAGAGTGGTGGGAAATTGTTTTGCCAAGTCAAGGGATTTCGGATGAGCAAAGAACAAAGAGGTCATGTGGCCTTCGGAGGTATCAATCGTGTGGTAGAATTCAAGATGGCGGATTTCATGAACAAGAGCTTCAATAGGGGTACGTCCTTCAAGTTGGGTGGATCTCAAGAAGTTACGGTGATTGAAGATGGTATTGAGGGTGACAGAAGAGGGGAGATTGGTGTCTTGCAATAACGCAGTCTTAATAGTTAATGGACGAACTCCAGAATGGGTTAATTGGGTGACAGTGGTTTTTTGTTCTTCGGTTAATCGGCGATGGACGGCATGGATGGAAGGATCTTCAGAAGCTGGGTGGTTGTGGCTAGGATCTTTGATCTTGATTTGGAAGTAGCCTTTCTTCTTATAGAAGTTTCCAGTAAGTTTGAAAGGACAGGAAATCTTCTTGGTCTTCCCCAATTGAGTACCATCTTTGGTCTGAAAAACCCCAGATCTGTCACATTGATAAGTGGATCTGTTCTCCCCATTTTCAGTGGAGGAATGGGTTATGCAGAGGGCATAGCCATGCTTCTTGGCCCAAGTTTGGACAGAGCTATGCATTTCCTCCTTTGTTTGATATGTTAACTCAGGAGGAGGAGCAAGGTTGGGTACTTCAGGAGTGGTGGCGGGAGTGGTGGCAGCATCTTTGGCGAGGAAGAGGGGGTTGATGTGAGACATGTTGGATTTTGGGGTTTTTTTGGATTGGGGGAAAGGTTGAAAAAATTGGTGGGGTATGGAAGATTTTGAGGTGGCGTGGAGAGAGGAAAAAAAGAAGTTTTTTGGTGTTATTTTTAGTGGGTTTGGGTGGAAAATGGATGAGGAGTAGTGGTGGAACTGAAAATGGGTGGTGGGAGGAGTTGGGAAAATTTGGGAAAAAAAAAGTGAAATTGGGGAGTTGGGTTGCGGAGAGGAGGGAAAATGGGGAATTTTGGTGTTTTTTTTGTGTGGATTGGTTGAGTGGTTGATGAGTTACGGGGGGTTGATGATTTAGGGGGGGGGGTGGCGTTGGTTTTTGATTGTGGTGAGTGGATTTCGATGTGGTTGATGTTGGAAGTTGGATGAGCATACCTGGGGAGCCTGTGCGCATCATATGCCACCCTCAATTTGCATATTGAATAAAAACTCGAAATTAAATAAAACCGGGTGTGCGCGCGGAAAACCGGGTTTGCTGCGCAGCCGCATCTGCGCAGAAAACCGGGTGTAAACGCGGAAAAACTGGGTTTTTTTATTAATGCCCTTATCTTTTTCATTTTTTATTTTATTTTATTTTATTTTATTTTATTTTATTTTATTTTATTTTATTTTATTTTATTTTATTTTATTTTATTTTATTTTATTTTATTTTATTTTATTTTATTTTATTTTATTTTATTTTATTTTTTTATTTTATTTGTTTTCTGCCCTGATTTTGACAGTGAAATCCTTGGAGGACCTTGACCTCTTCCGCTAATTGATGCTCCATGAGTGTTAGGTGTGTGAGATGAGGGTAATCTGGAGACTTGCCGTCTATGTTGGGTGGATCCCATTGATACGTGAGACGTGATAGTTTGTATTACAGGAAGATGGAAAATAAGTTTGCCAAACACCATCGAGATGTCACCAATATAAGGGTCAAATAAGGGTCAAATGTAGCGCTAATTATTTCGCGCCAAACGGGGCCTTAGCAATCTCGTAGTTTGATCGCATATTTTTTACAAACAGGCCAAGTTGGATCTGTCTAAAAGCCTCGGGGGAGGAAGAAAAGGTACCACCCAACTACATGATTGTAGTGGGCATCTCGTGCTGGTATAACACCAGGCCATAACAATCTCAACCCAAAGGGCAGGATTTTCGAGGCACGCATCTCTTCATAGCCCAACGGCAGAGAACCATCGTTTGACCCGCACCCCACGTCGACAGCCGCCGTCTCACCAGCACACCACCCGCGGGCGCTACATCAGTCCTCCGTTCGATTCCCGGTCACCGCCAACGATCCGACAATGAGGCCAACATTATTCCTGCTCGCCCTACTGTGCTGCGCATGCCTGGCAGCCCTTCCCAAATGCCCCTTGGGCTGCAGGGGCACGCCCCCCCAACTGCTACCTGCGTCAGCGGGGGGGGAGGGCCTCTATGCCGCCAAGCAGGCGTGTGGTGCCCAGCTCACGCCCTCGCAACGCAAGAACTGCCTATTATGCCGTGGGACCGCAAGCAGATGTGATCATCGAACCTGCCCGGTCAAGCGCAACAAGGCATTCTACGAGTGTTCATCATGCAAGAACGTCTTCAGCTGCAACACCGGTGACTTCGGCAAGAGCCTTTGTGGTCATGGTGACGCTGTTCGACGGATTCCTATCCTGCATAACTTCCTCCCTGAGAAACCTCGCACGTAGCAAGCCACCATACGCGATGGAAGGTCTGTTGACACGCATCGAGTGTTAGGCGCCTTGGGTTGCCAACCTGCTGTGTGTCCATAACTCACATGTAGTTAGTTGTTAATTCTAAAGTGCCATGATTTGGGGTCACAAACATAAAACCATTCAGACAAATGCATATCCAAAATCTGTCCCCTAAAGGCTGTAACATGTATGTTTCAACCAAAACAGACATCTTTGGAAGAGAAATTGATACTGTTTTAGCTTACTATGGAATCAAGTTTCTGGAACTTGGCCAAGAGACTCTTTTGAGTGGCATTTGCATGCTTGCAAAGGGGGGTTGGGTTGGCAAACTCCACTCCATGCTCCCAGTGAAAAACTAAGACAAACACGTATGTACAAACCATGGTTCTTTGAAATGTATGAGGACTGGATTGTGCATGAGGATTCCATCAAGACATTCTTGATCATGATTCTTTGCATGGAGTACAAATAACTGTATTTTTTAAAAAGAAAGTCAAAGAAAACCCCAAGTAGAGTATTTTATAACAATATATACATAAATCTGATTGAAGAGAAAACAGATTATCTTGCGCAAGGTCTTGGTGGATGAGGAGCTGTTCCTGGCGGACGAGGTTTTCAAGGATGTGGTGAAAGTGGGTGACCATTGGAGGATGATGGATGGATGTTTTTGAAGCGGGGGGAATAGATGAGGGCTTAGATGATGATCGAGTGGATGGGCCATGGCTGGGTTGGGTGCGGTTGTGGAGAGAAGCGGCCGGGGGGCGAGTAGAAAGGGTCGGCCGAGACGATGTGACGGTCGAGCGAGAGACTGTGGGCCGTAACTGACGCGCCGTGCTTGGCGGTCTGGTATGGCGCGTCAGTTTCGATGTGGGACGGGTCGGCGGCGGCGGCAGGTGTATTTCGTCCAGCATGTGGTCACCTGTGAAAACGTAGTTTTGAATATTAATACGCAGGATTTTGGTAGAATGATGGAGATCCCCGCTACCTTCATATGTTGTCATTTGGCACTCCGGTTCCCTTGTCCACAGCTCTTTCCGGCCATCTTCTTCCATTACCCGTTGAATCTGCTCATTCAGATCATTGCCCATCGTCCTAGTTGTTGACGTAGCTGAAGGGTAGCCAGCGGAAATCAAATGGTTCTGCGAATTCTGGAGAGACCCGAAAAATGTACTAAAATCTACCTGGTTCTCTTCATCTGGATATTCGACTTGTTCTACTAGATGTCCAACGTGAAAAGAAACACAACCAGAAAATGATGAAACGCAGTGCAAAGAAGAGGACTATTGTTTACTAATGGCAGAAGGAGGACCGAACTCGACATCAGGGACATTGTCGAGGTTGAGATCAATGTGGAAAGCCGACTGGATAGGGGAGGCATGCTCTTCAAGCATCTCATCGTCTTCGTCTTCGGGCTCAGAGCCGAAGAGGGGCTGGGGAGGACGAGGGGCACGCTTAGCGGTGATTGGGGTACGATAAAGCAGCCTTAATTTGGTGTTTGGGGGGCTGAATTCCGATCTGAAGGATGCCGATTTCTTGGCCTGATGGTGTGGCGAGGGTGCGCTGAGCTCAAGGCTATTAGCCGTTGCAGGAGCCTTAGCCTCAGCCTTTAGAGTTGGTGATTCTGGCGTCGAGCTTTTCTTCGGTCCCTCCTGATCGTGTTCGTCTTATCTTCTAAGAGCTTACCTAGTTTTTTACGCGTTGATAGGGCCGCTAGGCCCTTGGCAGGCTTGTTCTTGTTAGCTGAGGTCGCTGAGATGGTAGGTTTGAATGATCCTGGGGGTGCTAGGAATTTGAGAAGAAATAGACAAGTCAGCCGATTCTGCTGCTCAGTCTGCTTAGAGAACAGCATGAGCAAAGCCTACCACCGTTAGTGGATGTCGTGCATGATTGGATGGAGTCGTTGTAGATCTCGAACTGTTTCGGTTTCAAGCCCACAGTCCTGTTGAGCAATGCGTTATGAGCTTTCCTGGTGGTTCAGGAAAGCTCAAAACGCATTGGTCTACAGGAACCTGGAGTGAAAGAATAATACAAGAAACCAGGATGAGAAGAGAAGAAAATATGTTAGATGGTGGACAAGATTATGTATATAGATTATGTATTTACAGTAGACAAACCCTAACCTAGTTAGACCGCATAGAACCAAACCTAACTATCATGTATATAGTCCATGTTTATCCATACGCCCGAGTTCCCTCTCTCTCCTCATCGAGATAGGGAACCGGACCTCGGGCGTGTGGAGAGCTGACAGCATTGGGCTGTTTTATACAGGTTAGTTTATCTTATGCAATATATGATCGAGATAGGGAACCGGACCTCGGGCGTGTGGAGAGCTGACAGCATTGGGCTGTTTTATACAGATCCTTGAGTTCTATTAGGACATGACACAACAGGACCACAGATTACACGGCAGTTGTGGGGCGCCGGCAAAACCGCTGATGGTTTGGTCGTCAATTTGCCGTACCCCCCCCCAGCCAGCTTTGACCGTCAAAAAACGGACCTCAGGTCAGCCGGCAAAATGACCGTCCAACTTTCAACAGGCCTGCCAACGTGAATTTGGGCAAAAAGCCGGCAAACTCAAGGTCCAATTGACCCAACCGGCAGTTTGACGTCAAAGCCAACCCCGTCCAACCGACGGTCAGGGTCAATTGACCGCCTGTGCCCATTAACCGGGGCTTGGCGCACTATGGGGTCACCTTACTTGGCCGGCCCACGGATATCCGAGGGAATATATGGGGGCCACCAGGCCTTTTTTTCATTTATTTTAATATGTACAGCTATTTACAGGATTTTTCTTTTAGATTTTTTTTTTGTGTTTTTTTTTTTTGATTTTTGATTTTTACATTTTTTGTTATTTGTTTTTTTTTGCTTCATGTTGTATTTTTTATGATTTTGTCTTTGGGTGGGGGAATTACATGGGGGAAAAAAAGATAAAAAAAAAATGTGCGAGCTTGGTCCTACCCGGCAAGGGCTACTTCTCTTGAGAGAAAAGCGCCGACCTCTTCCTTTAAGGGTTTGGCCCTGAATTCTGCGGCCATTGCTTGTAATTCAATCTCTGCCTCTATGGCAGTGGGCAAATGGATCAGTTCGGCGGGAACATCTGCAAACATGATGTTCCCAGGGAATAACTGGCAATCCCGTCTCAATGTGAGGGCCGCGTACCTGTAATGTCAGGATTAAAAAAAGGTCAGCTTGCCGTTGAGGAAAGGTGAGAACTTTTAAGGAAATCTTACACGGCCACCTTGAGGTTGGTCCGCTGCCTCATGGCCTCCAAGTGGTTGTTGATGAGATCCCATTGGGAACAAGCATCACCAGGTGCTTGGTGGACAAGATGGTGGATGGTAACGAGGCGGAGAATCACTACCCAGACTCTTACCCCCATGGTGAGATCAGCTTGGATCTCCTCGTTGGATTGCATGGCAATCCAGGGCTGGAAAGCTCTGTCCAACAACATGATCAAATCAAACAGTTTCGGAACCATACCAAGCTCACGCAAACGCGCCTCCTGGCGCACGTTGGTGAGTAGCTAATTAGGGGGGGAGGGGGCAGGAGGTCTGTCAGTATAGGAAGTTAGGATTAAAGGAAGGGTCCACTTACAACGTTTTGCATGTGAGTCCTTTCATGCTTGACCATGGCCCTCAAAAAGGCCACTAAGCTTTCCATTGACACATGATTCTGTGATAGGCCTGGGGGGAGGTGTTGCCTCCTGAATAAGGCCAGTTGCTCCAGGACAAATTTCTATTATGTAAACATTAGTTAAGGTCAGTTAAGGGGAACAGGTGAGGGATTCTGTATCCCTTTTACTTACCTTGATGAGAGGGAGGAGCGAGTTTGTAATTGGCTGCCCATGCAACAACTGAGCCCGGCTGTAAGACTCCAATGCGCTTTGCATCAGTATATTGCGGAGCCATTGGCAAACTGTGGACTGAGTCAATGAATCACCTATCTTCATCAGCAAGCGCCCCAATGATTTGGCTGATTGGGAATGTGCTTACTCTCACTATTGAGCTGTACACATGAGTCCCAGGGGCTTTGGCGATGGGTGGCTGCGGATTTGCAGTATGGGGATGGGTGGGATGCTGCCGCATCCACATGATGACAGACAACTTCCATTGGGTTGTGTGCGGTGCCTGGGGGATTTAGTGAGCAAGAGGTCCTTGCTTGAAAATAGAGAAAGACTTACCTCAAAAAACTGGCGCGCCAGTGCCAAGTCTACAGTCAAAAGCTGAGCTGAGGCAAGCAGCACCTCAACAAGGTGGTCTGAAGCGTGGTGCGTACCTCTTCTAGAACCTTGGGCAGTTATGGAGCTGTCTTGAGACCAGATTATGGGGGGCCAAGTTGCTGGCGGTGTCGCCGGCGTTGGTTTCCCGTCTTCTGCGGAAAAAATGGAATCAGGTGCGTATGGGACATATCCCCGAGGACGGGGAGGTTGACTGAACCCGTCCATACTACCATAGATGCTGTAGGCTTCTATCTCAGAGCTTCAATAGTCACTGGTCATATCATTGTTGTTGTCTTCTGACATGTGCTCCCTCTCACAAGGTGATATTATGTTTTTGACTGGTTTTGCAGTTGCTCTGGGGTGGCTCCTGCAAGCTGGAAAACAAGTAAATAAATTAAACATTGGTAAGCTGAAACATGTGATGTGTATTGTATTGGGATTTGAACTTAATTGGAACATCCCCACTGCGACTGGCACTGCTCAGGATGCCTTGACTGGGGGTGATTATTGGTGCTTGAATGGGAGTGACAACAGGTGGGGCTTTGTTTGGAGGGATGATGGCTTGATTAGGCGCTGTAATGGCCGGGTGAGTCAGTCTCATATTGGTGTGGTATTTAATCCATATATTTACTTGCCTGATGGAGTGTGTGGGGCTCGGCCGGGGGTAGTGTGTTGCACTCAAGGGGTCCGGACAATTGCCGGAGAGCTTGAGCGAGGTGGCCTCTTGTCTGGAGATGATCAAGCTGGGGATGAAACATTGGCATTGACTCTACTGACATCATGGGGTTGGGAGGAGTGTTTCATGGGAGAAGGTAATTCCAATGGAGCATGTCGCATGTTCAGTATATGCAACGGAAAAGCAAATGATATAGATGGGTAATGATCTAAAGTGTCAAACTCTTGGGGTGCTTGCGGGTGGGGGGAGAAATTGTGTCAGTGGAACGGGATAAGTTAAATAGACCTCAATCTTGAGTGCTCAGCTTATTTTGGTTTGTATTTTTCCTTGTCCCTTGCTTCTCCGGTTATATTGGTATATGAAATATACCGTGATTGGAAATAATGAACAAAAGGAATCAAGAATCTAAGGTTGACCGCAGGGATAAGTGTTAGTTTCACATCTCATAAGCAACATACAAAAATGAATAACTAACCTGTGACAATAAGTAGTTTATGAACCTGTGGTGTCTTTAGATATTCATGTGAAATGGGTATGTAGAAGTTGCGGCAGTCAAGCGATGCTGTCAACAGAGGGACATTCAAAATTGGAATCCCACCTGTCAAACTTGCCGGTAAATTTGCGGCCGGGGAACGGGCAAACAGATATTGACAATGCCGACCGTGAGATCAACGGTGAAATGTTGGTCTGTGACCAACAGACTCCAATTGAATGTCGTAACAAGGTTGATATGCAGCTAGACAATAACGCAGCACAAGATGTCAGCGTATTATATCACAACTGAGAAGGGAGAACTTTGTCTTACTTTGGCGGAGATACTGGCAGCAATGGGGGCCATATGGTAATCCAGGAGGTCATCCATATATTCCGGCCAACTAACCTGTTGGATAAAGAAATTGAAGAAGAGGGAATGGAAGATGAGGGTGATCCAGGGTCAGATCAAGAAAGTGTTGATGAAGGCAGCAAAGGCGGATCGTTTCCTTTCAATGGGGTTGGGGTGAGTGAGAGTGTGGGAGGAAGACTGGGGCGTTGATAAACACACGCCAACAGCGCACGCCAACGCCAAACCGCACACCAATGTTTTTTGGCGTGCAGGGTCTACATGCCAAAAAAAAAGGGTGTGTGGGAGCGCACACCAAACAATTGGCGTGCGAGTCCCACACGCCAAACAATTGGCGTGCGAGTCCCACACGCCAATTTTTTGGTGTGCGGGTCCCAAACACCAATTGTTTGGCGTGTGGGGGGATATCACATGCAATATCTCATACAACATAATACATACATGTATTATGTGTATGGGATATCGCATGTGATATCCCCATACACATTATACATGTATGTATTATGTGTATGGGGATATACACATGCCCTTGCTCACGTAATCAAACCGGTGGGCTGGTTTGATTATGTGAGCGAGCCCCAGTCTGATTCCTTCAGGAATCAGACCGTTGGTCTGGTTGTTTTCAGCCAGAGCCACCACAAAATCAACCAAACCATGATCACCACCACCCACCAATTAAAAAAAAAAAAAAAATGTGAGTACAAAAAAAAAAAAAAAAAAGGGGAAAAAATGAGAAAAAAAAAACGATGCAAAAATTAGAAAAAAAAAAAAGAGACAAAAACGCAAAAAAAAATGAAAAAATGAGAAAAAACAAAACAAAAAAAACAGAACAAAATAAGAGAAAAACCTCAAAAAGAACAAAAAGAAAAAAAAGATAATAAGAACATAAAAATTTGTGGGAGAAAAAATGCCCACAGGCCCAGGGCCCTCTCCAAGACCCAACTGGCCCAAAAGACAGGGCCCAATGGCCATAAGAAGGGGCCTGCCTCTGCCCATCACCTCCAGTGGGCCCTCAGGCCCACTTCAATGCTCCAAAGGGGCAATAAAATATTCAAAGGGGCCATTCAAACCCCAGGGAGCTCAAAGGGCCCCATATAAGCCCCAGACGTGCACCATCCCCCCCAAAAGTGGCACAATGGGCCCATCTCAAACACATCTCTTCCAATTTTTTTTAAAGTTTTTTACCGTAGATATAGTAACACATGCTGACATACTCTCCCATTCAAATGCAAACAGATTCCGCACAATTCACCAATTTGACTTCAACAATCAACGATGTCTTCAAATCAGACCAGTGAACTAGGATGTGAGATTCATTCCTTTATTTTCTGTATAATATAAGTGGCTGGCTCACTCCCACCCACCCTCCCACCATTACACAGGTTTGGATCTCTGGGAAAAATGCACAGAGCTGGCGCGGCACCCTGCGTTGAAACCAGATGAACGTGAAAACCTGGAGAATTGGGCCTCTAAAATAAAGGCTGAATACAAGCAGTCAGACAATGAGAATGAACAGGTCTCCAGAACCCTGGCACCGGCTAGAAACACCTTAGGCGCCACTAGGCCTGCTGCACCACAGTCCCATGCCCTGAACTTGCAACCAACTCAATGGCATACTTATATGCACGCACTCCTGATCTCCTACCTCCAGCAACCAACCCAATCCCCAGGTTCAATCAATTTGCAAACCAATTCAACAAGGATGTTCAATATGGCCAGCCCAACACAACAAACCCAGCCGATGGATCCCCACGTGGAAGCGGAGAGAGGCAGACAGATGCTGAAGGCCACAAAAAAACCCTCAACACCTTTGGCCAGTCTTACCTTCAAGACATACAAAGGGCCTATGCAGTCATTGGCCAGAGGTCCTCCAAAGACCCCAATGCAGACGGGAGACAAGAAATTAACAATCCAGCCATCCGGGACACCCTCAAGACCCTGACGCAGAGGGTGAAACAGATCACTCTGAAGATGGTGCAGCAGACCAGCAAGTCCACAATGAATTCCGTCATGGACGTCCCAAACCTACCTTCCACCAGGAGCCAGTCCATGAACCTGTGCCACGACAAACCCAATATTGCTATGACATGGTACGAATTGAAAATCCTACGGTTGAAGACCCTACAAGCAAAAAGGCGCGCCTGGACAACTCTGCTTCTTCTTCTAAAAATACAGGCCCCATGTATAATCTCTTCACCGCTCATCCCACCTATCACAAATTCATCACTGTGCAATCACTGCTAGGCCTCAGAATTCCACATAACCCCCCTGTTGCTGGGCCATCAACAGTCAAGCCACCTACCCAAAGACCACCTGGCAAATCAATTCCTCCTCCCCCTGTCCTGAGGCCTGCTTGTAAGTCACTCCCCATTGCTTATGCACACCCATCTTGTAATTAACATCCCTCCTTTGCGCACAGCTATGGGTCTATGTATCCCTGGCTCAATGCTTCCAAAAGCATTGGCAGACGATTTGAATGAAAATTTGGCGGGTGGAATTGTGTGGTCACACCGTTCAGCCAAGAAAATGATTGAAAAAATAGCATTCATCCTCACACACCTTTGCTCAATGGTCTCGCCACAGGAGTTCAGCCAAGTTGTTTGGAGGGAAGTGGATAAACTTCTGAAGGGGGGATGATAAACTCACTCCCCCTGGCACACGCCCACACCCAATGCACGCCCTTAAAAAAAAGGTGTGCAGCCCGCACGCCTTTTTTTTTATTGGCGTGCGGGCTGCACGCCCACTTTTGGGTGTCAGCACGTCTACAGGCGTGCGAAACCCACCCAAAACAGGGCGTGCAGTCGCACGCCCTATTCAAAAAAGGGTGTGCAGGCCGCACACCCTTTCTATGTATATAGGTAGGGGCACGCAGGCCCCTACCTATGTACATACATGGGCGTGCTGACGGCACAGTCCCCATTTTTGGGGACTGTGCTGTCAGCAGCCGCACAGCTCGACCGGGGGGGGATCCCTCTGGCGGAGGAGGTCATACAACCTCCTTGGCCGGAGGGATCCCCCCCGGTAGAGGAGGCCATTGTGAGAACTCCTTTGGGACGGATGGCAGTTCTGTGAGGGGGAAATAACAATAAGATATTCCTGCTAAGTAATACTACTGTTACGGGTGGTTTGAAAGACCTGCCCCTCTGTTATACTACACAGAATTCTTACAACAAAATTCATTTATTGTTGTGGCGTAAGACTTTATGATAGAGAAAACTATGAGTAGCAATCCCTTTCAGACTTAGATCAGATGTTTGTTTAGCAGAGCAAAGATATGTATGTTCTGGGGTGGACAATGAATCAATGGGAACTATTCAAGTTGTATTGCCTTCTTTCTTAACCTTCAGCTAAGAGAGCACTGTGATGATAACACTTTAATTTAAGAGCACAATAAAGGGGCAACACTACTTATTTACCTGTTTTTCTTCTCTGAGGTATGAAAGGTATGCTCAGCGGCAAACTTGATTAAGATCACTATTGGATGCTATGTGTTTTTGTGCAACTACGAGATAGAATTACTTCCCAAAAAACTGGCATGATTTTCCTTCTTGGGGGGAACAACCTCCCCTTTATATAGTAAAATATGAGGCATTTTAGCTGGTGAGTAGAAACATGAGGCATTTTAGCTGGTGAGTCTTAGACAAGCATGTGATGAATCATGTGACTATACATGTGACTCTACGTGTGACTATACATGTGACTCTACGTGTGACTATACATGTGACTCTACGTGTGACTATACATGTGACTCTACGTGTGAATATACATTAAACTCTAACTATGTACTTATAATTTAAACAAAACTGATTTTATCCTGACTGGGTTTTGTCTAAGTGCAGCTGGCCCTGTGGTTGTTCAGAGAGTGACTATGGGTTAAATACCCGGCAGAATCCAATTTGTCCATAAAAAAACCAGTAATATCCTTCCTTCTTGATATAAAACTATGCCTTTATGTACTTTTGATACTTGAACGCATTTAGCACACCACACCGTGTAACCTCCTTGACCGCGGTCAAAGAGTTTATACAACCTCTTTGACTGGAGGGATTCCCCTCCGGTCAAAGAGGTTGTATAACCCCTTCGACCGGAGGGAATCCCTCCGGTCAAAGAGGCTATACAACCTCTTTGACTGGAGGGATTCCCCTCCAGTCAAAGAGGTTGTATAACCTCCTCAACCGGAGGGGGATTCCCTCCGGTCGAGGACGTTATACAGCCTCCTTGACCGGGGGGGATCCCTCCGGCCGAGGAGGTTGTATGACCTCCTCGACCGGAGGGATTCCCTCCAGTCGAGGAGGTCATACAAACTCCTTGGCCGGAGGGATCCCCCCCGGTTGAGGAGGTTGTATAACCTCCTCAACCGGAGGGGGATTCCCTCCGGTCAAGGAGGTTATACAACCTCCTTGACCGGGGATCCCTCTGGCCAAGGAGGTTGTATGACCTCCTTGACCGGAGGGATTCCCTCCAGTCGAGGAGGTCATACAACCTCCTCGGCCGGAGGGATCCCCCCTGGTCGAGGAGGTAATACAACCTCCTCGACCGGAGGGAATCCCCCTCCGGTCGAGGAGGTCATACAACCCCCTCGGCCGGAGGGATCCCCCCCAGTCGAGGAGGTTATACAACCTCCTCAACCGGAGGGAATCCCCCTCCGGTTGAGGAGGTCATACAACCCCCTCGGCCAGAGGGATCCCCCCCCCGGTTGAGGAGGTTATACAACCTCCTCAACCGGGGGGGATCCCTCGGACCGAGGGGGTTGTAGTCCTCCCCGGCAGGGGGTGCAGCTGCACGCCCATCCTTGGGGGTGTCGCACGCCTGTAGATGGGCGTGCAAACTGCACGCCCATCTACAGGCGTTCCCACGCCCAAGGATGGGCGTGCAGCCCGCACGCCAATAAAAAAAAAGGCGTGCGGGCTGCACACCTTTTTTTTTATTGGCGTGTGTTGGGCGTGGGCGTGTGCCCATGGGCGTGGGTTTATCAACCCCCCTTCTGAAGGCATGAAAATCTGGTAATTAATCCCTTTTTTTCTGACTTGTTCATACATCACAAAGGCTGATATTTGTGTGGTATGCAGAGAGAATTCTTAACCCCACTTGACCTGGTGCTCTCTCTCTGATAACTCTTGAAGTTGTCAACATGGCTCAGCTCCAGTCTTCCCAGGAGAACCGGAAGGCACCGCCGTCCAAACGTGTCCAGACCTACACACTTGCCGCAAATCTGGCCTCATAATTTTCTCCAAGTGGCCACGCTTATCTCCGGCTTAAAATTACTTTGCAAGACTGCTGGGCCCTTTGACACATGGAGCAACAGGGCAGTGAATGGCAGCCTCTCCCCCTGGATGAATCTTTGGTGCATACTGCCCATCTTGCATTCCAACGGACTTGTGAAAACCTTGGAAGTAACACTGCCAGCATAATTGCCTGGGTTGAGTTCATCCCAGTTAAACTAGGATGCAAAAAAGCCAATTTAAAGTAGGTTGACCTCAACCAATGAAATATAAAACCAAGGGGGGTCCCTTGGATTTATATTTCATCAGTTGATTTCAACCAAGTTTAAATTGGTTGAGTGCATCCCAGTTTAACTGGGATGACTTCATCCTAGGCAATTATGCTGGCAGTGTAATGCAAAGGATGCATCAAGCTCCCAACCAAACACCTCCGGTCTCAAGGTCCTTGGTCTATACTTAATGGGGGCTATGTCAGCCTTATGTTACATCTGCGGTCTCCAGGCACCAACAATACCAAAGTATAAAAAGCTTGATGAGTGGTCAACAACAAATACACCTGAGCAAATGCGGATGCTTGCTGGTCTCCTGGTTTTTGGTCCAACAACCGCCTTTGTCAGTAAAGAATCCAAGTCTGAACGTCCAACTACTTCAAATGCTTTGGCCTTATTGGAATTTGGTGCCAATGTTCTGAAACATAAGGTCAATAGTGGTAATACTTCTGTGATGCCTCACGGGACTTTGGATAACCTCCAATTATACTTTCTCAAATTTTTGTGCTGCATGGGATTTAACCAGATTGGTGATGATTGTTTGCCAATGGTTGATTGGAAAAAAACCCATGAAGAGTTTCACAAATGTTTTTCTATTCAAAACCTCCAAATTTTGTTTTCCCAAGATATAGAAATAGCTGTTGCCAACTACCACTTCTGATATATGTACCGGGTTGTTGTTTTTCTTTGGTTTCCCTTTTATTTCTCAGGCACATGCCCTTGAGTTGTAATTTCCACCACTGTCTTGCTCATGAGTCTGATTCCGTTCAGGAATCAGACCCGCAGGTGCTCACGTAATCAAACTGGTGGACCGGTTTGATTACGTGTTCACACATATGTGTATATGCAAACGCATGCATATACACATATGTGTATCATGTATTTATTTGGGGATGTTGCATGCAATATCCCCACACACCAAACAATTGGCGTGTGCACCAGGAAAAATAAACTGTCACCTGATGTCTGGTGACATCAAGAAACAATGGCTGTAGCTTTGTTCTAGCTCTGATTCCCCTCCAACTAGGCTACAATGGCCCCTTTGTGCCCTACAAGGGGATGTACATGAGGCAAACTGTGCTACTAATGGGCAGCTCATTGAACCTAGGCTGATGTCACCTGTAGTCTAGTAACAATTGATTTTTCCTGGTGGTGGGACCCGCGCGCCGAACAATTGGCGTGTGGGACCCACACGCCAATTGTTTGGCGTGCACTCCCACACGCCAATTTTTTGGCGTGTAGACCCTGCACGCCAAAAAAAATTGGTGTGTAGCACACCAAAAAAAATTGGTGTGCGCTGTTGGCGTGCGTTTATCAACGCCCGGAAGACTGACGGGGGTGTATTTGGAATTGGGGGAGCCAGAAATTGGTTGCGGTCCTCAAGACAGGTTTCATGCATAACCTCATTTCACGCATGCAATATCACAAAGTCTGCACTGTCAGCCTTAGAGTCATCACAACTGACCTAAAGCTTGCCTTATTCCCTTTTTCTCCCAATAAATAATGAACAATAGCCTTATATCTTTTTTACCCTCAATCTTAATCACAATTTTGACTGCAAATTCTGTTTCCTCATTAAATTTTGACCATAGTGCTCACTGAACACTTTGTAATTGCTCAACTCCTTCATAGAGTAATTAAATAAATAATTCTACGCCACAACTAGTTGAGCAAGTAAACCAAGGCCAGCCAACCACATCTACATGTGAGATTACATAATCAAAACTTGAAAATTTTCGAAGTTGGTGTATCCTCCATTGCAGGGAGGATACACAACCTCAAGACACCCAGAACCACCAACTCAGACATCCAAGGATTCAGCAAGTTACAGCTCACCACTCTAACCAACAAAAGGCCTCTTTCACCCAGTACTTCAAGTATTGTCAGTCAGTCCCCTTTTTGCACCTTGTTTCTCTGACAGTAGTCCTTCTCTGTCTTCCCCTTATCCTTCCCCTCTTCCCTTTTCCTTCCTCCATCAATCAAGAGATCAGATCACTTCATCAGCAGGTTACCCTTTTAGAACCTTGACTACAAGTCTAAGAATCAGGGCAGATTAGTTTACTAATTCTGTTGTCCCTCCACTGTTTCCTTAGTGTGCAAGGAGGCTGTTGCACTTCTAAAGACTCTGGCACAGCTTAGCCAACTTTTCCAGGTTGAGCTCATTGATCTTATAAGAGCACTCTAAACAAACAAACAATCAATAAAAAGATCAATTATTCCCCTTTCCCCTTTTCTCTTCTTCTTTTCTCTACTAGTTGTATCTCTTATCCTTGAAATACAACCAGTAGTGCCCCCCAATCCTTGTGTCCTGTTGTCACTTTAGAGACCCAGGCTCACAATTGGGGGCCTCATCGGGAAATATCCTCCCTTTTTGAAGACCTTCATCATACCTCTAGACTTCATAATTCTCAAAAGGCTGATCACCTTATAAATAAATATAAAATAAAATAAAAAAACTCGAAAATTAATTAAAAATACATATAAAAAAAAAAAATTATTCTCATTATATTCATTTCTCTTAAAAAGGCTGATAACCTTTTCTCCCTCATAAAAATTTTTTAAATAAAAAAAAAAGGAGATAAATAAATAACCAGTATCAATACTGATACAAATAAAACATTTTTTTCTGCTCTTTGTCGAAAATTTTATTTCTTATATATTCTGCAGTGAAAAATACACAGAAAGCAGCAGATCTTTCGTTTTCGTTGTCAGACCTCTCCTCATTATCGTCAGAAGACGATCTAGACGAAAGAATTGAAGCAAAAGACATCAGCTCAGCCTCTAACGGTAATAGAGTTCGCCGAGGCGTTTGGGTTCCAATCGCTACTACAAACAAGAAAAAAAAGAAACTTACCCAAATTAAGAAGACAGGTATTTAACCTTTTAAATCCGGGTAGATTGCTCGTAAACTCCGCACTGCCAGCATAATTGCCTAGGATGAAGTCATCCCAGTTAAACTGGGATGCACTCAACCAATTTAAACTTGGTTATAATCAACTGATGAAATATAAATCCAAGGGACCCCCCTTGGTTTTATATTTCATTGGTTGAGGTCAACCTACTTTGAATTGGTTGTTTGCATCCTAGTTTAACTGGGATGAACGCAACCTATGCAATTATGCTGGCAGTGCCGCTGACATGCCGTCGCATCTCAGGAATGGACGGGATCTCTCCGCCGAACAAAGGCAGCTCTACAAGCTCAGCCCAGCCGCCGAGGAACGACTTCGCAGGGCTAGAGTCGGCGTTACCGCCCCTCAACGTGGAGGACTTCCTCATGGAAGAGGAAGAAGCTCCGCCGATGGATATCAGAGTATCCCCGGCGCTGATCAACTCCAGGGAGGCGTCACTGGCCTTGAAGTCCAACCAATTGACGCCAGTACCACGCCCCGTGATCAGGGAGAGGAACGGTTTCGAGGACCGTTTCAGAACTGCAGCCCAGGAGGAACCACCTCGTCCTCCCTTCGTGACGACCAGCTCTGCGGAGAGAGTAGAGGGTTTGAGACCCTCGGCGGATCCAAATACAGCGCTGGTTCCGCCCGATCCGAACCTCCCTCCAGCATCTACAACCCAGTTGATGGAGATCGTTCAAGAGGTGTCAGAACTAGACAGCCTCTTGAACATGTTCAACGATCAATTTTACATGTTCGTCCGAGCGAGGGAGGCCAACAACACGAGATCGATGAGACTCCTGCTCTCCCAGGCCGCCACCACTCAGGATCTCATCACCGATATAGTCGGGAGAGAGGAGTCCATCCGCCTCAGCCAGGATTGGTATCCCAGGGAGGAGCTCAACGAGCTAGAGAGAGCTTTGTACAACACCCCCAATCAACCTACGGCGGTACCGGCGAGATTACCAAGGCACAAGGCCTTTCCAACCCCGACTATGGTTGTAGCTCCGCACCCAAGCCATCAACCACAATTGGCTTCTCCCACCCCGGAGCCGACAAGGACTCAACTGCCTATCAACGCAGAGCAGTACCCGGATCATACCCGGTACCAACAGCCCAGTCAACACCAGGGATACCAGCCGCGACTCCAGCCGCCTCAAACGCTACCCCCTGCAGTTTCTATACAGCAAGGGGAGAACCAGACAGCTCGACAATACCAGGACCGTCAAGGAGAGGTCTCTTACCCTCCTCATCAACACCCCTCTCATACTACGGCTCAAATTTACGAGCGTCAACAACCCCGACCCTCCTGAGGAAACTGGAGAGGATCGGGGAGGAATCAGAACCAGTCCAATCAGACCAGAAGGCTGCTGGACGTCGGAGAATTCCTCATGAGAGTAACTCGAGTGCCAGGGAGAGGACGTCGTCGTGGGAGGGGGAGAGGATGAAGAGGCTTTCACTAAGCAGTGACTCCCCAGTAGGACTTAGCTTAGATCTTGACAATATCTCTAGCCCCTCCAGTAGAGAATTTTTCTTGAACAAAATTAATAATGATCTGTCAAATCACGGTCCCCTGCTATTAGAAGAGAAATTACAATCTTTATTCTCTAAATTCTTATCTGATCTATCTGGTACAATGGAAACTATTCCAGGAACTCTTCTCGAAGCTTGTGTAGAAAGATTCAAGATAACAATGAACAGCTCTATTATGGAAGTAATAAAGAATGAGTTCATGCCTTGTGTACTTGACAACATCATATCCCATGTAAAAGAAAGTAGTAAAGATAATAAGATGAACAGGGCAGATATTGAGATAGAAAAAATGAGGACTCAGTTAAATGAGAAGATGGAGAGCATCCAAGACTTGATTCTAGTCAATGAATCTCAATATCAGTCAAATATAGAGACCCTTAATGAAACTATTGCCAATATTGAAGATAAGATTATCAGTAAGATTTCCTCTGTTAATGAACAGATAAATGACTTGAATGTAACAGGTCACAACAGATTTGAACAAAACAGAAGAAGATTTGGTGATATATCTTCAGTAATGAATAACATTCAGAATAAAATTGAATCTATAGTAGAGCCTATGGAAGAGGAGAAAGTAGAGCTTCCCATCTACAATAATCCTTTCCTCAACATCCATAAAGAGGAACAAGCTGGACTCCAGAAGAATGCTGCTAATGTTGCACCAATGCATCCCAAGCCATACCTTGATACTCCTCTTCACTTTGCAATGGAACAGAAGCCTATTCCGCACAGTAGACCCCACTCTAGTGAGCAAAGAAACCTAGACCTGGAAATGAGGAAAGAGCTGTGGAAAAGTATCCCTAAGAACACAGATTGGGAAAAATTCTCAGGAGAATTACCTTACAATCATGAACTCTGGATCAAGAACACAGACATCTTTGTTAGAGACTACATGATGCTGGACAGTATGATCATCAGCAGATTGACAATACTACTGACTGACACTGCTAGGAATTGGTACCTTGGAATCAGAGATGAACATGGTGACAAATCTTGGACTTGGTGGAAAGAAGCCATTAGGACAAAGTTTGGCACCCAAAACTGGAAATGGAAGATGCAGCAAGAATTTGAGAGAGATCACTTTGCTTATGATGGAAGGAAAGTCCACAAATGGTTTGGAACTCAAAGAGAGAGACTAAGAGCTTATCAACCAGAACTCAGTGATTTCTTGATTTGTGAGAAGATCCTTAAGCAATGTCCTGGCAATTTAGAACATGCTGTAAAGAGTAGATACAAGAAAGATGCAACAGAAATAAAGTTTGAAGAGATGGTCATAACAGTTGAAGAATTTATAGATAGAGTAATGAGACAACCTAGACCAAATCCTAATAACTTCAACTCTCAAAATAAAAATTCTTGGAGAAACTCAACTCAGAATGAGAAAACAGGAAAAACACCTGATGTTCCAGGCAAGAAGACCCCAAACCATGCAGTAACATCTGACAAAGATAAAGGAGTCTGCCACTTCTGCAAACAGCCTGGTCACTACTCCAGAGAATGTCCCAAAAAGAGGAGCAGGATTAATAATGTAGGTATTGATTCAGAAGATGACCCTGAAGACAACAGAGAGGATGAAACTGATCAGAAAACCCAGGAGGACTCTGAACAAGAAGACACAGAGAACAATCACATGATCTTGGCTATGGATAATGGTGGTACCTCTGACCCCTTAATTGACTTCAACTTTGGAGAATTTGCAGTGGAATGTGAAATAGAACATGAGTTCTCTATTGCTGAGATCCAAGCTGAGACACATCAGCCTCAAAGCTGGGACAATTCTTGTCAGACCTCCCATGTTGAAGATGCTAGACTGATGAAATGCAAACCTGATAAAGGAAAAGCTCATCTCACAGGCAAATCCAACCTGACTACAGTCTTGATCAAAGGCAAAGAGCACTCCTGCCTCTTAGATAGTGGTGCCTCATGCTCTATTGTCAGCCAGGACCTACTTACAATAATGCTGCCAAGCTGGAAAGAAAATCTTATGCCAATCAACCATGCCAAGTTCCACAGCTGTAGTGATCATTTACAACCAGTAGGAATAGTTGAAATGCCTTTGATTTTTCCCCATACTAGAGGTTCAGTCAGAATAGTTGCAGAGTTTGTTGTCATGAAGAATGCTAGGATTAACTATCTCATTTTAGGAAATGACTATATGTCTCTGTATGGCTTTGATATCACAAATAGTAAGGAAAGATTCTTTACCATTGGGAATGATAATAAGAGGAAGAAGTTCAGCTTCAAGTCCCACCACTATGAAAGAATGGCTCCTTCTACAGATATATCAGCAGTGAAACAGGTGAATCAACCCCTACAACTCTTCATAAGAAAGGAACTCTGTGAAGCCAAAGTTAGTGACAAGTTGTCAGTAGAACAGAAAGAAAAGCTGTGTGAAACCCTATATAATAATAGACTTGCTTTTGCCAATACTGACCAACCTCTAGGAGCCATCAAAGGCCATGAAGTTCACATCAAACTGACTACTGAAAGACCATATCCCCCCCTTCTGAGAAGAGCCCCTTACCCTGCTAGTCCAAAGACCAGAGAAGCTCTAGAGGAGCACATTCAGGAATTAGTAAGATTGAATTTTCTGAGAAAAGTGGGGCATAATGAAGTTGTAGAGATCACCACTCCTGTCATTGTTGCCTGGCACAATGGTAAATCTAGAATGGTAGGGGACTTCAGAGCTCTGAACACCTACACAGCCTCAGACAGATATCCTATTCCCAAGATCAGTGAAACCCTGAACAACCTTGCCAGAGCAAAGTACCTGACCAGTATGGATGTGCTTAAGGGTTTCCACCAGAATGTTATAGCTGAGGACTCTAGACACTTGCTGAGGATCATATTACTTAAAGGAATCTATGAGTACCTGAGAATGCCCTTTGGAATCAAGAATGCTCCTTCTCACTTCCAAAGGATGATGGACATTGAATTTAGAAAAGAACTTGATGAAAATGGGTGATAATCTACATTGATGATATTATTATTATGTCTAATACTTGGGAAGAACACTTGAGTAGGATTGACAGAATACTGAGAATTGTTATCAAGATGAACATGAAGATATCCTTGAAAAAGTGTAACTTTGGATTCAACCAAATCAAAGCCTTGGGTCATGTTGTATCAGGAATAGCTATAGGAATAGATCAGAACAAGGTTGCTGCTGTGCTTCAAAAACCTACTCCTAGTTGTAGAAAAGAAATGCAATCATTCCTGGGTTTTGCAGGATACTACAGACAGCACATTGACAAGTTTGCTGAAGTAGCAAGACCACTTACAGAACTGACCAAGCTTGATGTTGTTTTTGAAATGACTCAGGTGAGACTAGCTGCCTATAATCTCTTGAAAGAGAAACTTACAACAGCCCCCTTGTTGTTATTCCCTGACTGGAAGTACCCATTGATACTGTATGTAGATGCCAGCATGACAGGGTTAGGAGCAGCACTCCATCAAGTACAGGTCATTGGAGGTATTAAAAGAGAAAGTCCCATTGTTTTTATTTCCAGACAATTGAAAGACAGTGAAGCCAGATATGGAGCAAGCCAATTAGAATGTCTTTGTCTAGTTTGGGCAGTAGAAAAACTCCACTACTACTTAGATGGAAGTGTGTTTGATGTTATCACTGATTGCACAGCTCTGAGATCTCTCTTAGGAATGAAAACTCCAAACAGACATATGCTGAGGTGGCAAATTGCAATCCAGGAATATAGAGGCAGCATGACCATCATTCACAGAGATTGTAATATCCACAAGAATGCTGATGGGCTGAGTAGATGGGCTTTGCCAAATGACCCAAGCAATCCTGCTTATGATCCTGAAGATAAAGATGATGATAGATTCCCCATAATGGGTATACATGTCTCAAATTTCAAAGATGAATTCTTCCAAGTAGTAAGAGAAGGGTACCAGAAGAACAACAATACCTTAATACTCACAGAACTGCTTAAGAAAAATAGCAAAGACTCACAGTTGAAAAATTCCTTGCAGGAACCATGGAAATCATCTTATTCTGAAGGCAGATTCTCCCTCTTTGATGGCCTCTTATATTATAGAGAGAAACACAACTCTGTGCTAGTTCTAGTAGATTCAGACAGCATCAATACCATTATCTACAAATGTCATGATAGTGTCTCATCAGGACATTTCTCTGAAGATAGGACCATTGAGAAGGTTGAAGATACAGCATGGTGGGTTAATTGGAGACAAGATACCAGTGAATACTGTAGATCCTGTGATAGATGCCAGAAAGCCAATAAAGCTACAGGAAAGAGGTTTGGGCTGCTTATGAAGATTGAAGAACCATCCAAACCATGGGACATAGTGAACATGGATTGGGTGACTTCCTTGTCCCCAGGAGGAGCAGCTAGTTTCAATGCTTGCCTAGTGATAGTAGACAGATACTCTAAAACACCAATTTTTCTACCTTGTTTTAAAGATGACACTGCCATGGACACAGCAATTCTTTTTTGGAATAGAGCAATGCCCAGGACTGGTATTCCAAGAATCATTATCTCTGACAGAGACCCAAAGTTTACCTCTGAGTTCTGGACTGGCCTGCACAGTATGCTGGGTACCAAACTATCCTTTTCCACAGCATATCATCCCCAAACAGATGGCCTGGCAGAAAGGATGATTCAAACACTAGAAGACATGATCAGGAGGTTCTGTGCTTATGGTTTAGAATTCAAAGATAATGATGGGTATACACATGACTGGGTCTCATTATTGCCAATCCTAGAACTAGCTTATAGCACTAGCATTCATTCCACAACTGGGAAGGCACCAGCTCTCTTGGAAAAAGGTTGGATCCCAAACCTCCCAAAGGACTTCCTGAAGAAAGAGTCAGTAGACATCCATCCCACAGCCCTGAATTATGCTAAGATCTTTGACAAAGCTAGGAAGCATGCTGAACAATGCATAGTAGAGGCCACTTCTTACAACAAAGAAAGGTGGGACAAGACTCACAAAGAACCTGAGTTCAAGATAGGAGACCAAGTCCTTGTCTCAACAGCAAATTTCAATAATCTTTCAGGACCAAAGAAGATGAGAGATTCCTTTGCTGGACCATTTGTCATAAGAGCTTTGCATGGTAAGAATGCATTAGAAGTCATTTTGACTGAGGAGTTCAACAGGAAACACCCTACCTTTCCAGTTAGTCTAGTGAAGCCTTACCAAGCCCCAAATGTCCTTAAATTCCCCCTAAGGCAGAAAGTCAAGGTTGTTATTCCCCCAATAGAGAAGAATCCACAGGACAAAGTAATACTGAGAATAATGAGAGAAAAAAGGCTGAGAGTTGACAATAGGGAGGTGAAGATGTACCTGGCTAGATATAAAAACTTGAGTGCAGACCATGATGAATGGCTGATGGAGAAAGACATACCAGAAGCTTCCACATTACTGAGGAAGTTCAGGAGTGAAAAAAGAGCTATATGATTTCCACTAGGTTTAATTCCTTACAGAAATGAAACCTTTTTTGGTGGCAGGGAATGTCAGCCTTAGAGTCATCACAACTGACCTAAAGCTTGCCTTATTCCCTTTTTCTCCCAATAAATAATGAACAATAGCCTTATATCTTTTTATCCTCAATCTTAATCACCATTTTGACTGCAAATTCGGTTTCCTCATTAAATTTTGACCATAGTGCTCACTGAACACTTTGTAATTGCTCAACTCCTTCATAGAGTAATTAAATAAATAATTCTACGCCACAACTAGTTGAGCAAGTAAACCAAGGCCAGCCAACCACATCTACATGTGAGATTACATAATCAAACCTTGAAAATTTTCGAAGTTGGTGTATCCTCCATTGCAGGGAGGATACACAACCTCAAGACACCCAGAACCACCAACTCAGACATCCAAGGATTCAGCAAGTTACAGCTCACCACTCTAACCAACAAAAGGCCTCTTTCACCCAGTACTTCAAGTATTGTCAGTCAGTCCCCTTTTTGCACCTTGTTTCTCTGACAGTAGTCCTTCTCTGTCTTCCCCTTATCCTTCCCCTCTTCCCTTTTCCTTCCTCCATCAATCAAGAGATCAGATCACTTCATCAGCAGGTTACCCTTTTAGAACCTTGACTACAAGTCTAAGAATCAGGGCAGATTAGTTTACTAATTCTGTTGTCCCTCCACTGTTTCCTTAGTGTGCAAGGAGGCTGTTGCACTTCTAAAGACTCTGGCACAGCTTAGCCAACTTTTCCAGGTTGAGCTCATTGATCTTATAAGAGCACTCTAAACAAACAAACAATCAATAAAAAGATCAATTATTCCCCTTTCCCCTTTTCTCTTCTTCTTTTCTCTACTAGTTGTATCTCTTATCCTTGAAATACAACCAGTAGTGCCCCCCAATCCTTGTGTCCTGTTGTCACTTTAGAGACCCAGGCTCACATGCACCCTCCTGAGATTTTTGGGCAGAGAACTTCACCATTGGACCTCTGTCTGGCGGGCAAAGGCCAGATTGAGGGCCATGCTCAAGATGGAGCCTATGAAAAGAGATAGTGTATTCAATAATAAATGCTACTCCCTCAGTCTCAAAAGAACAACACTCCTAGTAAGTGATAAAACATTTTATTTTTGGATTGGATAAAACTGATTTGATTTGTTTTTTACATATTTTTTTTGGTAAATAAACATTTACAACCTTCCACAGGATATGGCAAACCCATATCTAAATCCTTACCTGGACTTTTACCCTGTGGAGTCTAATGGAATTGATGTGTATAAATTGTCTCAGAGTACAAAGTGGCTTGAATGCCTTCCACATGAATAACGTGCACAAATGGTGGTGATTCAAAACAAACATTACTATATATATGGCCCTGTCAGCTAGCCAATGGCTCCTTGGTCAGACCCATTTTCTTTTATGAACACAGGGGCAAGATGTTTGCCAAATGTATCAAACCAGAATGCCAAGGAACCCCTAGTGATGCCAATTTCAGGATGACAATACCACACATTCTTCCATACAAATCTCCATTGTTATTTAGCGTGGATTGTGAAGATTTTGTTTTGATTTACAGTGAAATATGCTTGTGTGGTGGAAAATCAGTGCAATCTGCTTGTCAGAACACTATATGGGGTATGCTATGTTTTCCCTTATTCACTTGAACCACTGACATGTTGACTCATGTCTGTCTGAAATCTATTCAGAAACTAAAAAAGGGAAGTTATACCCAATCAAATATCCAAATTCATGGCGGATAAAGGCACAGAATAAGGTCATGAGACATGTACCAGTTACTTTATACTGTGATGACACCTCTACCAGTCCAAGAAATGGAATAAGCACATCAGTTACTATTATACCCTTGCAGGTCTCCCACCCAAACACTCAAACCAACAGTACAACTGTCATTTCCTATCTACATCAAATACCGCAGGGAATTTGGAATTGGCTGACCAAATAGTGGATGAAATCAAGTGAGACTCACACTGCCAGCATAATTTACTAGGATGAAGCCATCCCAGTTAAACTGGGATGCACTCAACCAATTTAAACTTGGTTGAAATCAACTGATGAAATATAAATCCAAGGGACCCCCCTTGGTTTTATATTTCATTGGTTGAGGTCAACCTAATTTAAATTGGTTGTTTGCATCCTAGTTTAACTGGGATGAACTCAACCTAGGCAATTATGCTGGAAGTGTCAACCTATGACAAATGTGTTCTCAAACATTTGTGAGGACTACTGATGATAGATATGCTCCCAATTTAGTGATATTACAGCCAATGGTTTCTTTGCATTTGACTATGGATTGCAAGATGATGTCCTGGTACATTCAATTATTATTATTTTCCTTGGTGACTCACCCATGCATGCAGAGATAACCAATACTCCCATGCCTGGGGCGTCATTAAATCCCTGCCGTATATGCCATTTGGGAGCTGAAAAGCGGATAGATAAAGCAGGAGAAGATTATGTTTATCAATTCTCAGCCATGGATTCTTGGGGAAAAAGGGCTAGTTCATAATACTCCTTATTCTAATGAGGCAATTGCTTGCAGTCTGACAGTATGTATTGGACTATTTTTAGGATGTTGTGGATTACAGAGATTGGAATGAGACCATCTCCTGCTCTCATCAACTGTGGGATACAGCATTCAATGGCACCAAGGATGATTATGCAAAAGAATCCAGGGCTTGGGGTGTCCAAGATTCCATCACAAAGGATTTTGTATATATGCTGAAAGATAAGAAAATGCAAAATGAGTTTGGCAAGATACTAGCAATTTCAGAGCACCAGCATGAAAAGCTGTTCAATCCCTTCCTGAGGCTTCTGGGTAAGATTTACAGATTATGTGTCACTGACTCATATATCTCATTCTTCAGATCACAGGATTCATGTCATTCTTCACCCAGGATTTGACGGTTGCAAAGATACACCTGTTGAAATTTTGCATGTAATACTCCTGGGGGTAATCAAGTACATTTCCATAGACTTTCTCTCCAATACCATCAAGCCCAGGCAGGTGAATGATCTTGTTGGTTCATGGCAATCATTCATAACAGATTCACTAGACCTACCTGTCCTCAATGCTGCATATATGTACAAACATCACAGGAGCATGGTTGGTAAAGATTTCAAGATAATACTTCAATGTGCCCCATTTGTGTTCTTTAAGTTCATTAATGAAAAACAGAAAGGATTATGGAATGCACTTTGCAGGCTGGCACCTCATATATTCCAGACACACATCTCAAACATGTGTACTTACATTGGGGAATTGAAAATACTGGTTGATAACCTGCTGTTACAGCTCATGAACAGCAATGCACGATGGGTCAAAAAGCCCAAGTTTCATATGCTGATACATCTGGCACACTCTACTGAAAGATTTGGACCAGCCAGCTTGTTTGCCACTGAAAAGTTTGAAAGTTTCAATAGCATACTACGGAATGCATCAATACACTCCAACAGACAGCATCCAAGAAAAGATCTTGCAGTGCATTTCAGTACTTATGAATGTCTTTGGGCAACATTATCTGGTGCCAAGTTGTTCAATCATCTGAAAAGTTTTTCCTTTCAAGTGTCCAATCAAGTGAGGGCATTTTTTGATAATTCAGATATACAGCAATCAATGGGTTATGTTCACCCCAGTATTCATGGAACTATGAGGAAAACCTTCAACTGAACAATACATATTATTTACATGATATAAAACACTGCCTCAATGTACAGCACAACTGTCATGAAGGTGGATGCCAAGTTAAAATGAGTGCAAGGCAGGGGAATGCTACCAATGAAGGGAATCCTGCAAGATACATGGTTCACCACACTGCCAGCATAATTGCCTAGGATGAAGTCATCCCAGTTAAACTGGGATGCACTCAACCAATTTAAACTTGGTTGAAATCAACTGATGAAATATAAATCCAAGGGACCCCCCTTGGTTTTATATTTCATTGGTTGAGGTCAACCTACTTTAAATTGGTTGTTTGCATCCTAGTTTAACTGGGATGAACTCAACCTAGGCAATTATGCTGGCAGTGCCACATAAGAACTCATAGTTATGTTCTAAATACATGCTCATTCCACGCACCAAATTCCCACAGAGAAATAGCATCTCTAGATATTCACCCAGTATCCAGTGCTGAATTTTCACAAGCCCTTAGAAAAGGACTAGAGAAATGGAGGCCTGAGAAGAATATACCAGACCGAGGGGAGATACTGTTCCCAAATCACAAGCACGTTGAACCAAGTAGGAATCCTGCTCAGCAGAAAATGCCACATAGGGGCAGAAGCAATTCAGTAAATTCACTGCCACAACTTAGTAGTCCATCAAGTAACATCTACAATCAGTGTCAGTCAGCCCAAAAACAAATGAGTAGGAATAATGAACCATTTGAATCATCACAATGCTCTCCAAATTCATCAAGCCACCATGCAAATCAAAGCAGTCCACAATCATCCCTAAATACTCATATCGAGCAACAAGCCAGCCCCAGGACAGTCAACCCAAATAGAAGCTCCAGAAATATGCCATCACAGATGGCTAGCGGCATTGAAATCCCAGAATCCCCAATTCCATCAAGAGAGCTATTGGTGGCCAATAGAAATTTCCCAGGACAACCAGAGCCATCTAGGAAGTTTCTCCAGCAACGTACACAGAAATCCAGAATCTATGATCAACATAACCTCCTGCAAACACATGTTGTGAGTGGGCTGAATAGCTTACAGGCAGAACATATCCAACCACATTTCCAACCAGAGCCATATAGGACTGCATCTGAGCCAGAAGCCATCTCCAGAACAATAAACCAATCAAATTCAGCTAGGAATGTTCCATCACCTTTTCCCTGGGGAGTGGAATCCCCATTTACATCAAGAGAGAACCTAGTTGCAAATGGAATTTACCCAACAGAATCAGATACCAGAGCAATGAACACAGTCACAAGCTCCAGAAATACACCATGCCCTTTCCCCATAGTGGAATCACCATTTCCAACAAGAGAAGCACTAGTTGCAAATGTGATTTACCCAAGAGATTCAGAGCCACATATGGAGCGTACTACATAAGGGAATTCATCATACTCTTCAGCATCAGCTCAAATTGGATCAATATATGGAGACAGGATTGGAACTTCAATTAATATGGGCCAGGGAATTTACTCTTTGCCATCAGGAACATCACATGAATCACTAGTGAACAGACAGGCAATTCCTCCGTCAGAATCAGCATTCCAATCCACCTCAGGATACTCTCTGGGGAGCAATCAATCAATGTACACATCAACCTTCTTGGGTGGGTGCCATAATCAACCTACAGGTGGACATCCAGGAAGTTCAAATTATTATTCATGTCAGCTTGCTACTAGTTCAGAGACAACCTGACTAGAACAATAAATAAAGTAATAATTAATTAATAAATACATATGAAAGAGACATTATTACACAAGTAATAATGAAACATAAATTATAATAAACATAAGAAAAAGATAACATTTTAAAATAGAAACATTATTAAGTAGTAATAATGCTAGAAACAAATATAATAAATAAATTAATAATAAAATAAATAATAACTCATTAACCTTTGAGATAATTGAGAATATTATTTTATATTCTGAAAGAGCAAGTAAAATAACCTAGGGTACCTCAGCTAAAGTACTCTAGAAAACTTACTCCTTCTAATAATAAAATTAACTTAAAGAATACTCCTACTAAGCGCTAAAATACTTACTAGGTATAGACATATGTAATATGAGAGTATTCTAATAAGTAGAAGCTCTCAAAATACGGGATAATTACTTAAATAAACTATGTAATTATCCTCTAAACACATAAATCAAATATTAAATAATATTTGACATAAATATCACGCTGTTTTATAGTCTTGGTATTATTATTAACCTATGCAAATACATACAGTATAAGTTAAATAATATCATAACACATGAAAGACACGAAACAGAGGATAAAGGAAACATAAGAATACTTCAAATAAGTCTAAAAGAACTTGTACAAGTAAAATAAATGACAAGCTTATTTAATCACGGGAAAATAAATGTTGACACTTTTCCCATGATGTTTGCTTGTCAAATAATTGAATGGAGAGCTGTAAAAGCGCCCTCCATGCAAGTATGACAAGAACTCTCATGGTACAGAACCTTACATATGAAATAACCAAATTAAACAGAAATAAGATTCTGTACTATAATTTGATTATTTCTTTTTTATTCTATTGATCAAGTGATCAATACATGTTGTACATCAAACTAAGAGCTCTTGAAGCGCCCTCAGATGATGTCTACAGATGATTGACAGACTGTATTAATTATTGACAGCCTGTGCATGTAATAATTTGATAAATTACATCATTTATTTCTACTAAGGATAACTCCTTCCTTGTAGTATTCCCATAGCCAAAATACCACTTGGTGTTTCGCCATCAGGGCTCCAGAAAGGCATTTAAGAGACCCTTCCTTCCCCCTGTATTTTGATTCCCCAGCTTTATCATATTTACAACCAGCATTCCACCAGTCCAGCATACTAGTGTCCTGCCCAGTAAATCAGTCTTCAAGACTTCAAAGCCTCTTGTCCTCAACCCCAACTCTGTCCAGCCTTCCAGCCCACCTTTCCAACCGCTTCCAGCTGCTCAGTTTACCATAAGAAAGCCCCCCACCTCCTTCCCTTAAAGCCTACTACAGTAAGTCTTTTTCTACTAGGAGTTGTGGCCCTTTCTTAGCCACTATTTCACTGGGACTAAACACCCCTGCTTGCAGGCCCCAGTTTTAAAGGTTCAGTTCTCTGCTTTTAGCACGAACACCTTTGGAGGGAACTAAACACCCGAGCTTGCTGGCCCCTCCATAAATCTTTGATCTTTTAAATATCAATATAAAAGATCAAAAACCCCTTTTTTGCCCATATTTTTTGCCTTGCACCTTGTGTAGCTAGAAGGATATCAGTCCTTGGCATCACAGAGCATGACAATTCATCTTCTAGAAGCTCATTAGGGAGGGGAAATATGTTTGATGCTTCAAGGGCATTGGGGGGATTGCATAGATCCACAATAAGTGATGCCCCAGGCAATTTCATTGGAAATGGTGAATCAAAGTATGGATCAACCTCAGTGGGAAGAAATTCAGACAGTAAATTGCACCATTCCTCACACAGCAGATAAAATTTAGCTTGGCTAGCTTGACAAACAAGCCAAAAATCAGAGACTCCAAGATACTACATCAAATAGAGTAACAAAAAGCAGATGTTACATGCAGTAGCTGCACAAACCACAGCTACTACATGTTATCAACCCAATTTCTTTCCCACATCAGAAATTAAAGCCCAATCTCTTTTGCATGTTGCAAATAAATCAAAAAGATACAAGGAAATACAAAAAAGGAACAAAAACCAAAAAAGGAACAAAAACTTCATCTGAAGACCAAAAATTGAATAAAAATGTGAAAGAACCATGGTAAAACACAAAAACAGGTTGATCCAAATTACATGATAATATGAGCATTCTTACTACAAGACGGGCATTGATAAACGCACGCCAAAGGCGCACACCAACGCCAACCCGCACGCCAATTTATTTTGGTCCCACCCACCATTTTTTTTTTGGTGTGCGGTGTGGAACTACTCAAAGGGCAGAATAGAGCTTGGAAGGGATATGTATAACTACACTAGTACTAATGTAGGTTATGACAAAGGTGCTGATATAAGAGCTGCCTTCCTGACTAATGCTAAGGGGATGAGTGTAACACTAAGAATAAAATAAAAGGTGTGGCTAATTTATATCTACTCTTAGAAGACTAATACTAATGTGCTTGTTTACTACACACACCAGGTGAGAGGAATGGATGAAGGGGGGATGAGTTGTATAAAGTATATATATAAAGTATAATGTGGGGCAGGGTTGGTAGCTATGGAGTCAAAGTGGGTCAAGCAAGAGAGGGGCAGTCTTCTTATATTGAGGTTTAAGCTGGTATGTATATTTATATATTCCTAAGGGTGATGGTAACTCTACTAAGTATGTATACTAATTTATGGGATCTGTAATGTTGGTATATGTTGGGGTAATTTAGTAAGTCTGGGGGTCCATAAGGGAACAAGAGGGAGGAACAGGTGTCCTTATATATCTGAGAAAGAGGAGGAGCCATAAGGCTGGAGGGAGGAACAACTAGGCTATGACATGTAGCTGGTGGGAAAAAGGAAGAACATGACAGATGAGTAGTGAGAAAGTGACTTATATGAAATATTCATGATAGTGACAGATGAGTAGTGGGAAGGTAGAATTTATGTACAGTAGATATGATGTAAGATGTTACTGAATAAAGCCTAGTCATGTGCAGTGTATGTTATGTAGTGTCTATGTATTTTATATAATATTTATTTTGTATCTTGGTTGTGTAATATATCTACTTACAATATGTACCCATTGTATTCTATAACTTGCTTTACACTGTAACTTGCTGGATTATTCTTGGTTTGCCTGTAACTCTTGAACCATGAGGAATTTGAGGGTGGTTGGAGTGAGTGACTAGGGTTAAAATGGGGTGTAGAATCTGATTATGCAATAATAATGGTGAATATGTGTAAGGTTTGGGATTTATATGTGTATATGTGTAAGTATTTGGGGTTTATGAATGATAAGTAATCTTTACAATATAGTAATGAAGTGGAATGGATCACCACAGCGGGGCCTACACGCCAAAAAAAAGGGCATGTGGGAGCGTAGGCCAAACAATTGGCATGTGGGTCCCACATGCAAATTCCTTTTGGCGTGTAGGCCCCGCAAGCCAAAAATAATTGGCGTGTAGGTCCCACACGCCAATTTTCTGGCGTGTGGGATAGCTCACGTAATCAAACCGGTGGACCGGTTTAATTACAAGAGCAAGTCCACACACGCCATATAATTGGTGTGTGGAAACTCTTGTTGGCCGGCCAGGAGGAGTTCCTCCTGGCTGACAAGGTTGTATAACCTTGTCAGCAGGGAGGAACTCCTCCTGGCTAACGAGGTTGTATAACTTCGTTGGCCGGGAGGAAGTCCTCCCGGCCGACAAGGTTAACCTTGTGAGCCTGGGTCTCTAAAGTGACAACAGGACACAAGGATTGGGGCGCACTACTGGTTGTATTACAAGGATAAGAGATACAACTAGTAGAGAAAAGAGGAAGAAAAAAAAGGGGAAGAGGAATAATTGATCTTTTTATTGATTGTCTGTTTGTTTAGAGTGCTCTTATGAAGATCAATGAGCTCAACCTGGAAAAGTTGGCTAAGCTGTGCCAGAGTCTTTAGAAGTGCAAAAGCCTCCTCACACACTAAGGAAACAGTGGAGGGACAACAGAATTAGTAAACTAATCTGCCCTGGTTTTGAGACTTGTAGTCAAGGTTCTAAAAGGGTAACCTGCTGATGAAATGATCTGATCTCTTGATTGAAGGTGGAAGGAAAAGGGAAGAGGGGAAGGATAAGGGAAAGACGGAGAAGGACTACTGTCAGAGAAACAAGGTTCAAAAAGGGGACTGACTGACAATACTTGAAGTACTGGGTGAAAGAGGCCTTTTGTTGGTTAGAGTGGTGAGCTGTAACTTGCTGAATCCTTGGATGTCTGAGTTGGTGGTTCTGGGTGTCTTGAGGTTGTGTATCCTTCCTGCAACGGGGGATACACCAACTTCAAAAATTTTCAAGGTTTGCTTATGTAATCTAACATGTAGATGTGGTTGGCTGGCTATGTTTCACTTGCCCAGCCAGTTGTGGTGTAGAATTATTCATTTAATTACTTTATGAAGGAGTTGAGAAATTACAAAGTTTTCAGTGAATGTCAGCCACCAAGATATTACATACATTATGTAACACTTGAAACCGCAAGCTGAATAATTAAATATATTTTAATTATATTATTATTTATTTTATTTTATTTTGTTTCCATTTTTATTTATTTTACTAGATTTTCTGATTATAACAGAAATTATACTCAACTGTTTCAAGTGGTATAATAGTCTAACAGTTAAGAACAAGCTTAGAAATATCTGGTTGATACATAACGCTCTGTGTTCAAACCACACTCATGACCATATGTAAAATATATGAACACTCTTGGTTCATATTTTGAACACATTAGAATGATACAGGCTTATATCTTATTAAGAATTTACTAATAAAATTATTTAAATTATATCTATTTTTTATCAAAAATCCAAGGAAATTTAATTAAGGAAAATCCTTGGCAAATTAATTTTCAAACACGCAATGAATGGATAAAGAACCATTTATTGGTATAGTTATTTCCATGAAAATCCTGGAAAGTCCCAGCATAACCCATAGTAATATATACTATAAGATTACATATGTATTTAACTTCATAACTTATGTAGTATGTATTGATTACATAAGTACATGTGATTTCAAATTACTGATCACCCAGGGAAAGCGCTTTTTCAAGCTCTGGTCCCTAGAAAATTTATTCACAAGTAATACTTAGTGAAATAATTATTCAATGCTGAAATAATTATTTCCCACTAAGCAACTTATTGTGAAATAATTATGGGGTCATTCTACAAAGTAATGACACCATTTTTCACATCAGATCACAAACAGGGTGATCATTTCCCCTTGGTGATCTTACCCTGATCACTGCTTCCAAGAAGCTTGTGAAAATAATAATTATTTTATTATTTAAGAGGAGTTTTCTTCACTAAATTGAAGATCACCTCCCCATCAATTTTAACATACACTAGAAAACTTATTATAAGCAACAAAGGCGCTCACCTTCTCCTGTAAGTAAGGAGGACTGGCCTTTATTGATATACTATCTTATATAGTTAAAATTCTTCAAACAAATCCCCCCGCAATCAATTAAATACCCTTAATTGGATTGGAAGAACCGTGTATCAATCTGGTTAGCCCTTCTGAGGATTGTTTCCCTTAACAGAAGTTTTGGAAGCAGGGTAATAACCTGTTCTTTTGTGATACTTAGTGTTATTATAACACTTAAGTTATTATTTTTTATTGGTACTTGCCTTATTACAATTTTAAGTGTAAGATTATTATTCTAGTCCTGACTGTACACGCCACAACAAGTGGATTAGAGTACAGAAAGCTGACAGTGAACACTATGGTCAAAATTTCATGAGAAAACAGAATTTGAAGTCAGATTGATGATTAAGATTGAGGATAAAAAAATATAAGGCTATTGTTCATTATTTATTGGGAGAAAAAGGGAATAAGTTAAGCTTTAGGTCAGCTGTGATGACTCTAAGGCTGACAAAGCTTGTCAGCAGGGAGGAACTGCTCCTGGCTGACGAGGTTGATTAACTTTGTTGGCCGGGAGGAAGTCCTCCTGGCCGACGAGGTTATACAGCCTTGTTGGCCAGGAGGAACTCCACCTGGTTGACGAGGTTGTATAACCTTGTCAGCCAGGAGGAGTTCCTCCCGGCCAACAAGGTTATACAGCCTTGTTGGCCAGGAGGAACTCCTCCTGGCTGATGAGGTTGTATAACCTCATTGGCCAGGAGGACTTCCTCCCGGCCGATGGGGTTATACAACCTCATCATCCAGGAGGAGTTCCTCCTGGCCGACAAGGCTGTATAACCTTGTCGGCCGGGAGGAACTCCTCCTAGCTGACGAGGTTATACAACCTGGTCATCCAGGAGGAGTTCCTCCTGGCCAACAAGGCTGTATAACCTTGTCGGCTGGGAGGACTTCCTCCTGGCTGACGAGGTTATACAACCTTGTCAGCCGGGAGGACTTCCTCCCGGCCGACAAAGTTATACAACCTTGTCAGCCAGGAGGAGTTCCTCCCTGCTGACAAGGTTAAACAACCTCGTCAGCCAGGAGGAACTCCTCCTGGCCGGCCGACAAGAGTTCCCACACGCCAATTTTCTGGTGTGTGGGGACTGGCTCTTGTAATCGGACTGGTCCACCGTTTTGATTACGTGAGCTATCCCACACGCCAGAAAATTGGTGTGTACACGCCAATTTTCTGGCGTGTGGGATAGCTCACGTACAACCTTTTCAGCCAGGAGGAGTTCCTTGCTGCTGAAAAGGTTATACAACCTTGTCAGCCAGGAGGACTTCCTCCTGGCTGACGAGGTTATACAACCTTGTCAGCCAGGAGGACTTCCTCCGGCTGACAAGGTTGTATGTCTTCGTCGGCCGGGAGGAAGTCCTCCTGGCTGACGAGGTTATACAACCTCGTCTTACTCCTGGCCAACGAGGCTGTATAACCTCGTCAGCTAGGAGGACTTCCTCCCGGCTGACAAGGTTGTTTAACCTTGTCGGCCGGGAGGACTTCCTCCCGGCTGACGAGGTTGTACAAACTTGTTGGCCAGGAGGACTTCCTCCCGGCTGACAAGGTTGTATAACCTTGTCGGCCGGGAGGACTTCCTCCCGGCTGACAAGGTTGTATAACCTCGTCGGCCGGGAGGAACTCCTCCTGGCCGGCCAACGAGAGTTCCCACACGCCAATTCTTTGGTGTGTGGGGACTTGCTCTTGTAATCGAACCGGTCCACCGGTTCGATTACATGAGCTATCCCACACGCCAATTTTTTGGCGTGTGGGACCCACACGCCAATTGTTTGGCCTGCGCTCCCACACACCCTTTTCTTATGAGGTGTGGGACCCGCACGCCAAAATAAATTTGTGTGCGGGTTGGCGTTGGGGTGCGCCTTTGGTGTGCGTTTATCAACTCCCCTACAAGACTGGTCATTGTAAAGCTTCAAGGGAGGTCTCATTTCGTTTTTTGGTTTTTATGCTCATTATAAATAAATACTAATTTGTGTTTTGAATGAGTAATACACAGATTGACTCAAAGAGAGCTTAGTTGTGATGTAAATATTTTTATAACTATCTAGGCAGAGGGTATATTAAAATTTGAATGGAGGGGGGGGGGGGGGGGGGTGAGGTCATTGGGTGGCTGGGGACACATGGGTGAGGGGAATTGAGGATTTTGGTCCCCTGCTTTGCCAGTTGGCCCGCGGTCAACTCAAGTTGACGGTGTTTTGCCGCTTCCCCCGCATGCTGGCGTTGGGGAGCTGATTGAGGGCCTGCAGTTGGGCTGTCAGCTTGCTGGCAATCCAACAGCCCGTGGGTTGATTTGCAAGTGAGTTGACCCGCCCGTCAGATTGCCGAGCAAAACTTGATTCTGATTGAAGGGCCAGCATTTTGCCTGTCAACTTGCTGGAAATCTGACAGCCTGCGGGTCAAATTGCCAGTGAGTTGACCTGCGCGTCAGATTGCCAAGCAAAACCCAATTTCGCGCAACTGCTGTGTAGACTAGGTGAAAGAATGTCACACAATCATTCACAAGCATGTCACAACTGTCTTTCTCTCACATCTTCAGCTGAGAATGGAAAGTGATTGTGCCTCCAATGCCATTCTACCCTGAGGCTGTTGTTGGCTTAAATGTGATGGAAGATGCTGAACTCACTTGTGCAGCCACATTTTTGGGTCAGGGTATGCTTCTTCTGTGATTTTGGGGTTGCCTTGTGGGTTCCACTGCAAGGACATTTGAAATTGAGCCAGAATGTGTACTTGGCTGGTGTGGTGATCCATTCCACTTCATTACCATACTTTTAATAAATTATTTATCACTTATAAACCTCAAATACTTACAGATATATACATATAAAACCCAAACCTTACACATATTCATCATTATTATTTCATAATCAGATTCTACACCTCATTTTAACCCTAGTCACTCACTACAACCACCTTCAAATTCCTCATGGTTCAAGAGTTACAGGCAAACACAGAATAACCCAGCAAGTTACAGTATTAAGCAAGTTATAGAATACGATAAGTACATATTATAAGTAGATATATTTCAGAACATTATACATAAATACATATTATATAAACTACATAGACACTACATAGACACTACATAACATACACTGCACATGACTAGGCTTTATTCAGTAACATCTTACATCATATCTACTGTACATAAACTCCACCTTCCCACTACTCATCTGTCACTGTCATGACTATTTCATATATGTCACTTTCTCTTCTACTGATCTATCATGTTCTTCCTTTTCCCACCAGCTACATGACATAGCCTTGTTGTTTCCTTCCTCTAGCCTGATGGCTCCTCTCTTGTCTCAGATATATAAGACACCTGTTCCTCCCCCTTGTTCCCTTATGGACCCCTGACTTACTAAATATCCCCCCAACATATACCAGCATTACAGATACCATAAACTAGTATACATACATAGTAGAAGTCACCATCAACCTTTAAATATACCAATATAAATATCAGTTTAGATTCAATATAAGAAGATTGCTCCTCTCTCTTTCTTGACCCACCTGGACTCCAAAGCTACAAACCCTTGCCTCTTATTATACTTATATTACATATACTTTATACATCTCATCCCCCCTTATCCATCCCTCTCACCTGGTGTGTGTGGTAAACAAGCACATTAGTATTAGTCTTCTAAGAGTAGATATAAATTAGCCACACCTTTTATTTTATTCTTAGTGTTACACTCATCCCCTTAGCATTAGTCAGGAAGGCAGCTCTTATATCAGCACCTTTGTCATAACCTACATTAGTACTAGTGTAGTTATACATATCCCTTCCAAGCTCTATTCTGCCCTTTGAGTAGTTCCACACTGGATGGCCCCTTTTTCCAAATACAGGGTAGAGACCAACAGTTTTAATCCAAGATTGTTGAGAGTTCCAGTAAACAGTAGCCTACATTTCAGTGAAAAACACCTGGGCAGTGGCTAAATCACTACTGGGGATTTTAAAGCAGTGAACTTCTTGTTCAAATGAGGGTGCAGTGTAGCCCACATGTTGAATCATACAAAGGGAGTTGGGGACAGTGAGGTGAGAAGGTTGAGCTGGAACATTCTGTGTCAAAGGAAATGGCACTGTGTCATATATGTTGACTACTAACTGGTATTTTTTGTGATAAAGATGGCTGGTGGTTTGTTTCATGGTAGTTGATAAAGGAAAATATCAATGAGAGTTAGTTCTTGGACTAATAAAGGGAAAAAGGTGTTGAAACCTTGTGGCATTGTTGTGAAATCACTCAAAAACTTGCACACAAAAGACTTCAATCCTGATCTCAAATACTTCCCCTACTTCTCCAATCAACTCATTTGAAGTCAACCATTAGCAAGATCAAGATCAAGACTCCCTTAAATCATCAAGACATCATGAAATCACCGGTTGGACAGCCTTTGTAGCTTCCAACTTGGTGAGAAATGCAACCATTGCATTTCATCTATCAATCAATCATCACTAATCACTTTCCTCTATTCTTAGTCAACCAGTCTGATCTTGTCCACTATCCATAAAACTACAACTAGCTATTACCTATAGTACTTAGGGTTTGTTTCTCTTTCTATTTCCTTCTTCATTGATAAATCAATCACTGATCTCATTCTTCAAATCACAGTCATTAGTCTCCTGGATAAATAGCATTTCTTATAAATTGATTGTTTTATGTATCACTACATTCATTAAGGTTTGGTTTCTTATTCTTTCAACTTGATCTCTCATATAGTCATTATCTTTTTTCTAATAACTTGTTATAGTTTTCTGGTCTTTATCTTAGAGCAATAACTTCAAACAGGCACAGCTTTTATACAAGGCACAGCCAGAGAATGAGTAAACCAGGAGAAAGTAAAAGCTTTGTGCAATTTTGAAAGTAGATTAGTTTGCCAAACACCACCAAGATGTCACCAATATAATGGTCAAATAAGGGTCAAATGTGTGAATGTAGTGGCAGTGGTAATTGGAAGGTGCAAGATTAATTCATAGTTTCATCAGTAAACTATGTGCTTAGATAACATTAACAAAGTTAGTGAGAACCATAACCCTAACCTAGCACTGCCAGCATAATTGCCTAGGTTGAGTTCATCCCAGTTAATCTAGGATGCAAACAACCAATGTAAAGTTGGTTGACCTCACCCAATGAAATATAAAGGCAAGGGGGGTCCCTTGGATTTATATTTCATCAGTTGATTTCAACCAAGTTTAAATTGGTTGAGTGCATGTCATGAGCCGTATTGCGGGCCCGCCCGCACCAGAGCCCACACCACATGTAGATAGTCTATCGCGTACATGTCACAGACAGGCCACTATATAGTCTGTCAGGACGAGGATCCACATCCCTTCCTCATCCTGCAATCTACATTATAGGATCCCAAAACCCCAGAAACCCCAGAACCCCAGTGCCTTCCTCTCCCAAGATCAGACCATAACATATTGCAGGATCTAACACTACGGAGACAAAGGCAAGAAACCCGAACAAACCTGACAAACAGATAACCCAAGAAACCCCAACCTCATCCACGCCCAAAAGATGGATGACGTGGAGCAACTCCAACGACAGCTTGAGGAGATGACCCAAGCAAGGGAAAATGAACGTTGTGGCGATCCATTCCACTTCATTACCATATTGTCAATAGCTAATTAATCACTTATAAATCCTAAACCATACATATATTCACTATTATTATTTCATAATCAGGTTCTACATCCCATTTTAACCCTAGTCACTCACTACAACTACCCCCAAATTCCTCATAGTTCAAGAGTTACAGGCAAACTCAGAATAATACAGCAAGTTATAGTATAAAGCAAGGTATAGAATACAATAAGTACATATTATAAGTAGATATATTTCACAACCAAGATACATAATACATATTACACATTATATACTACATAACATCTTACATCATATACATAAACTCTACCTTTCACTACTCATCTGTTACTGTCATGACCATTTCATATGTGTCACTGTCTATTCTACTTCAGCTGTCATATTTTCCTTTCCCACCAGCTACATGTCATAGCCTGGTTGTTTCCTTTCTCTAGCCTGATGGCTCATCTTCTCTCTCAGATATATAAGGACACCTGTTCCTCCCTCTTGTTCCCTTATGGACCCCCTGACTTACTAAATTACCCCCTACATATACCAACATTACAGATCCCATATAATTAGTATACACAACTTAGTAGAGTTACCATCACTATTAGAAATATATAAATATAAATACCAGCTTAAACCTCAATATAAGAAGATTGCCCCCTCTCTTGCTTGACCCACTTTGACTCCATAAGCTACCAACCCTGCCCCATTTCATACTATATACTTTCTACCACTCACACCCCTCTTCCATTCCTCCCACCTTATAGGTGTAGTAGCAAAGCTCATCAGTACTAGTCATCTAAGAATAGATAGAAATTAGCCACACCTTTATTTTTATTCTTAGTGTTACACTCATCCCATAGCATTAGTCAGGAAGGCAGCTCTTATATCAGCACCTTTGGTATAACTTACATTATACTAGTGTAGTCATCCATTTACCTTCCAAGCTCTATTCTGTCCCTTGAGTAGTTCCACAAGTGGTGTCCCAACAGTGGCCTGACTTCTTCAGATATCTTTAGTCCTAGTAACCCTATTACTATCAGCTTTATCACTACTTCACCTTTCCCTTCTCTCTTCCCATATCTTCAACTTCTAAAAAACATAAAAATACATATACATTAGTCAACTTATATCTTCATAAAACTTTTTAAAAGGACTTATACATATCTAAATTCACTACCCATACCTTAATACACTCTTTATACATACACTCTTTATACATACACTGAACATCTACATACCTATACCACTTCCATCTGTAAACCTACCTCTTACCAGCCATGTCTCAACAAGGATTCCCAGGATTCTACTCAGCCCCCAGTATCTACCCTCCAGTCAGCCAACCAATTAATACCAATGTAGGACAGACTTCCCACCCCAACCCAGCCAGGCCTTCCAGGACCAATGTTGGCAACATCCCCAATACTGGAAGATACAGGGACAACAACAACTCATCAGAAAATACAGAAGATCCACTTGCACCACACCCTCATTCTCCAGTACCTTCTCACCAACATTCAGAAACTCCATTCACTCACTTTTTGGATAAGGAACCCAGGATGCCCAGATACTCTATGCCTTCCAACAGAGCTGTCAAAATCAAACCCATGGACAGAAACCTCTTCTTTGATGGATCAAACATACCTGTGGACAAATTTATAAAAAGGTATGAGATTGCTGGATCAGCTGATGGTGCCTCTCCCCATGAACTATGCAAACAGATTATTTTGTTTATAAGAGGATCAGACCTCCAGGATGAGGTAGAAGAGATGACTGGCTATGAGGACTCAGACTGGGAGACCTTGAAGGAGCAACTACTTACTAGGTTTGGATCCTCTCTACCCTTGGTCAAGTACACTGAAGAAGACTTGAGGAACTTGGTAAATATGTCTACAGAAACTGGAGGAATCAGCACCTTACAGGAATTCAAATGCTTTAGGACCAAATTTGAAACTATTACCCACTACTTGGTCAGACTAGGATACTACACCAGCTTGGAGGATTTCAGAAAATTGCTGCTCAAAGCCCTCAAACCAACTCTAGCCATATCCATCACCAAGGAACTTCTCAGGGACAACAAGATGGTTTCACTCAAGGATGGAGGCCATATTCTTCCCAGCACCCAGGTTTTGTTCACCTACATACACAGAGAGGTTCAGTCAGCTACAGTCTTGGAAAAGAGCCTAATGGAACCAGAAAACCCTACCCAGAACCCAATCAGCACCATTCCCAAATCAAACCCTCCAGATAGTACCTATAAACCTGTCTCAACTACCAATCCATGGACCACTAAACCACTGGAAGCCAGGACTACAGATCAGAAATTAGAAGAAATCACCAAAAAACTTGCATCCCTTACTGCTGGAAGATCAGCCCCTCCTCACCTAGTTGGACCAGCCCCAGGATTCAATTCAGCCCCCAGGAACTACACCTTAAAATGTTATTATTGCTTTGAAAATAACCACAGTACCACCAGATGTAAGACCCTGGAAGAAGATGTGACCAAAGGATCAGTAATCAGAGATGGTAGAGATTTTAGACTTCCAGACAAAACTATGATTCCATGGGACCCCAGAAGACCAATTCAATCTGTGGTATCAGCTTTCCCCAAGGACCAACCCATTGTATCATCCTCCTTTGGACAACTAGAAGAAGCAATCACCCCTGAAGAATCCACCATCTATGAAGCAGACCTTGGAAAGAGAACCAGAGGAACCAAGGACCCAGAAGAACCCAAAATGGCAGACAAAAGGATCAGGAAAGAAAAGGACAACATCATGGACATGGATACAGAAGACTTACTACATATGGCCAGGACCCCAGTTCCATCAGGCAGGATACAGAATCAAGACCCCAAATCAGACCCCCATGTAAGATTCAAGGACTCAGACATACAAGGATCCAACAACCCACCCAAGGAGAAGCCAGAAAAGAAGACCTACTTGGAGAAGACTTTGGCCAAGGAATACCCAGGAGCTGAAGAGGATGTTGCCAAAAGAATGCTTGGTGAAGGAAAGATGGAACTGGCTTATGGAGAAATATTTGCTATCTCTAGTGGTGTCACTGATGCTTTCAAGAAGAGGATCTCAAACAGAAGGCTGCCTTTGGAACCCACTAGGTCAACTAATGTCATAGGCAGAGAAGAAGAAGAGGTAAAACAGGAACAGACCACCCTCTATTCATGCCCCCTTGGATATGTTAAAATCAATATTAATGGACAACCCATCAAGCTCTGTTAGATACTGGATCAATGGTCAATATTATACCTGCAGGATTGGCTCACCAACTAGGACTGGTACTCACTGCCAAATCAATGAGGCTTAAAGGAGTTGGAGGCCACCATACTAATATGCCTGGAATTGCTGAGGAAGTAGAAGTAACCATTGGAAAAGTATCCAGAACTGTTCATTTCTGGGTGGCTGAAGGACCTGTTCAACTAATTATTGGAAAGCCTTTCTTAATGGATGTATCAGCCACTATCAAATACAATGGAGCTCAGGGGAATCACTTTCTATTATGGACTCATCTGGACAGACTTACTTGGTACCCATCATTCTCCCCAGCAACCAGAAATGGGAAACTAAACTTCCAGCAAATTCAGCCACCAAGGAATTCCTAGACCAGGGCCAGGACTCCAACTTTTTTCCTTTGAAAGAAATAAAAACTAGAAAAATAAATAAAATAATAATAATAATAATAATAATAATAATAAAATTAATAATATTAATCAGTCAATAATTTTTACTCATGGCCATATCCCTCAATCCACTCACTTTTCTGGAACATTTGCTAGTCTGACCTAAAAAAAAACAATAAAAAAATAAATAAAAATAAATAAATAGTCAATAGGATATATAAATAGATATAAATATAATATAGTGGGGAACTCATTGAGATTGGCAGATCGGGCCGGCGAATGGGAGCGAGTGATCGATTACAACGCAAACGAAGGGACCGGAAGGACTTTTTGCCGGCAATAGAAATCAACGTTTGGTCGGACGGGTTTTGAACGATTGTCTGCAAAAAAAAAAAGGGTCTGAAGACGCGACCGATATCGGCCGGGTTGAGGAGGACTGGAGAGTGGAAAGTATCAATGATAATAATAAATGGAGATTTATAAAAATAGGAAAAGAAGGGGAAGGAAAGAAAAACAAGAAGAGAAGTCGTTTAAATAAAAATAATTAACGACGCTGGTGACGAAACCAGAACAGCGATGGATTGTTGTTTACTATATGACGCCGGTACATCCGGAACGCGTATTTTTCCCTTCACTACGACCCAACAACAACGAGCGAGGAATCCTCCCTAACAACATCGACGCTGTGGATGAACCGGACGACAGGAATTCCATTAACATTTCCGACGCCGGGGCTCGACCCGGGCATAGTTTTTTTTTTATGAGGATCTCGCTGCTCAGACTACAGTCTGGAGAGGGGATTCTTTAAGCCTTTTCGACTCTGGGCCGACCCAGTTCTCTTTTGTAACTTTTTTTCCTTTCGTTTTTTTCTCCTCGTTTTTTTTTCTTCTTTTTACTTCGTACTCAGATAACTAGCGGCGCTTGTTTGGACTCCGCCAAACCCGCCGCTTACACTATCGACCGCCGGTGCACGACCGGAACGCCGCATACATATCATTCCCCGCTCAGACAGCGAACCCGACATCACTTTTTTTCTTTTCCTTCAAACAGTTAAAAGTAATAATAAAATAATAAATAAAAAAAATAAAAAAAAAAATAAAATAAATAATAAAATAAAAATAAAATAAGAATTCAAATACATAAGAAAATTATTCAGTAAAAAAAAAAAAAAAAATAAACGAGTAAAATTAAATCAGATACATAATAAAATAAAATAAAAATAAAATCAAATATAAGTTAAAAAAAATAATTTTAGTAATAAAAACAAATAAACATAATAATAAAACACATCAACACTACATTATATAATAATCCCACAAAACCTTCCATTCTCATCATTTTTTCCCAGGATGTCTGCTACTCATTCCTGCTCATCCCACCTCATCATCATTTCATCATCCATCCAACCGGTCCTTCTCTCAAATTTATTTTCCCTCCATTGTCTGGGGACAGACAATAGTTGGGGGAGCACTGCACTACCAAGGGAAAATCACCAGGAATTTTTTATTTTTTTCTTCCCTCCTCACCTGACTCCTTAAACCAGACATCAAATAAAACCATCATCACATCACACTCTACATAATGTCTGCATCCCACTCCTCATCATCCATCACACACTCTACATATCTCTACTCATTACACACACTCTTCACCATCTCAGCACCATTCTAGACATTTCTACACCCGCATCTCACAATTTCCTACACATTTTCTACACATTCCAACTCCTCATCATCAATCACATACTCACATCTCGTCTACTCATTAACCATCTTCATCATCCCCCACACCCTACATATTTTCTGCATCCCACTCATCATCATCCAATCACAAATCTACATATCTTCTACTCATTACCACATT